>WBND01000784.1:285902-376956 GCA_013398595.1 Tychaedon coryphoeus
TTTTTTTTTTATTTCTTTCCCTTATGCTTCTTTTCTGACTCCATCCTTACTTTTACTTCCTGGCCGGAACATCCAAATTGATGTTTTAATCAGTGAAGAACCACAACATAAAACACAATCTTTCGTCTGCAAAATCACGGATGTGTATGTGCTGTGAAGGAGATTGCTAAGAAGACTTTGGATACTGTTTCAGGTGCTGTTTAAATAATGTGAATATGTGCAGCCAACAAATGTTGGGTGTCCTGGTCATCAAGAGAAGAAGGAGTTCATTGTGCAGTATTTCTTTCCCTAAGGATGAAAGGTCACAGTTTTTAATATTTCTATTTTCCCAGCACAGATGGATAAAAACTCTTTTATTAGTGTTATGTTATTTTGGACATTATTTTCTATGTAAAAAGGTTTATTCCATCTCTGCTTTCGGATACATTTTTAAAAATTCTTTATTTTTCTTTTAAACTGAGCTTCTAGCTTTAGTTTTCTTCGGACAGCATTGTTTGGGGAACTACTGCCCCTGACACATAGTAAGGTCTGTCAAACACTTGATTCATTCTGCCGTCTGAAACAGTCTGAGCTCCGCAGTCTGCCAGCATTACCAGAGTAGCATGGACTCCCATTCCAAGGAACTGTCACACTGTAACACCCATTGCTCTCACATATCCCTTTCCTATATTATCATCTCCTTAGAGCTTCCAGTTGGCAGCACTGGGTTCTTAGCACCGGAGATTCCAATGAAAGAAAGCAGGCAGTAAAACATTTGCCAATTTTTTAAAATAAAGAAACCATAACTGAAATGAACAGTTGAACTACACTTGGGTAATGAATAGACATTCATTCAAATGTAAAATTTGTTGGCTCACTCTATTTGTTGTTGAAGTTGATTTGTTCTACTTAACTCATCTAAAATGGAGTATGGTATATGTCAACAGAAGCAGAAGAACTGGCAGGATGACCATAATTTTGCAGAGTTATACATTATGTTTGATATTCATTTGAAGAGCTGAGTAATGAAAAAGAAGAAATGTCTTCAACAGTGGCCAAAATCTGTGATATTGTGATGTAAATATCTCATCAATGCAAAAAAGAACTGGTCCACCCAGAGGTTGCTAATGTTTATATATTTTAAACTGTCATAGTATAGGGAACTGCTTATGTAATGCATTGTTTCTGTCCTTCCAAAATTTTTATGAAAGGCTGAGACCTTCATTGAGGAATAGAAAATTCACCTCTATGATTTAATCTTGAAAACATTTTTGTGAGGCTTAATTATTTTAAGGCCTGATAAAGACAGTAAATTGAATTTTGCTGATTCAGATGTTGATCATATTAGTAACTTCTTTAGACTTCTTAAAGAGCATCTCAACTTTCTTCTTAGCAAAGTCACTGCAGAAGTATTAAAAATGCTGTTGCATAATAATAAAAACATTATTAAAATTTAAGCCTATATTCTTCAGTAATGTTGTTTTTCTACCTCTCTTATAAGTGACTTTAAGTCTCTTTATCTCTAACATCTGCATTTTGATGATAGATGGGTAGGAAAAGAATATTAAGGAAAAGTCCCAGCTTGGGGAATATATGCAATAAAAGAGTCTATTAAAGCTGGTGATAGCTACTTCTTTTTATCAATGATGCAAAAATAAACAAACAAAAAACAAAACAAAGCAAAAGAAACCCCAAAACCCCACCAAAATAAAAAACCCAAGAAAATAAGAAAATTGAAGTACTGATTTGGCAAGGTTCTGTTGAGTGATGAACTGGAACTTTTTATGCATACCAGGTCCTCTTTGGATCTGGTTAAAGAGCAAGCCTTGATTTATAAAAATTTTTAAAAAATAATTTCTTTTAATAAATGGTTTTTCCCTCTACCTTGTCCCCTTAGTAGTCACTCATATTAGTGATCCTTTGGTATGATTAAGTACAGAAGAAAACTGTAGACACCATATATCAAAATTGTCTACTGTTTCTAGATAGTCTTTAGGGGGACTTTCTTCACCCATATTACTTGCAGTAACAAAGAGGACTATTTTTTGTCTCGTCCAATTTATTTTCCTCCTATAATTACTTAAATAAGCTAACATTTCAAAATATATGGGGCCAAGCCCTCTAGTATGAATTGGTTGTGTATGTGTTTCAAAGGACTTGAAATATGACATCTCTATTTTGTTGATGCTTTGGATGAAATTGGTCTAAAAGTAGTATTAATGCTGCCAGATTATGGCTGACAGGACATGACTTGGTTTAAAAAAAAAGAAAAAAAAAGTTTCTGAGGGTATCACTCGCTTGTGATAAACATTGTGAAAAGAATTGGATATCAGATAAAAGCCAGACATCTCAATGTCATTATGACGGTGGGGTGTTGCCTCTTGTGTGAATCAACACATACAGGTAGCCTGGGCAGCTACCAAGCCTCAGTCGAAATGCAGAGAGTAGATTTGTTTCAGTACCTCTCTAACAACGCCAGGTGGCAGAGACACGTGGCTCAGTCAGGCTTAGCTAAACCCAGAGGACAGGAGGGAGGGGAGACCCACTGCCTATCCCAATACAGCAAACAACTTCCCGCGTGCACAATTTCTCTCCAGGGCGTGCTTCTATGATTTCTCTCTGTCCCAGCTGGCGGCTCAAGCATGTCTTTGAGAGTGTTGTCTCTACGCAGGAATTCTACTTCTCAAAACAGGCAGAGTATGAACCTACATCCCATGCCACTCAGGATTTTCCCACCACTGGGGCAGATCTCTGGGCAGCCTTTCTGGAAATCTCAGCCCTAATTCTGAATGTGTTGTGGACTGTACAGAGAAGACATAGCAGAATTATTAAAAGAACATAGTGTCTTTAACATCTAGAGGGAATGAACATTCTCAGGAGATGATGTCAGACTTGAAGGGGAGAAGGAGGTTAATGACTGGGAAAGATCATTCCCTACTGTTCCCCCAACAGACTGAGTGTAATTTTTACTAAACCCATGGAAGTAGCAGCTGAGATCAGGACAGGCAAACAGCAATGAATACACATCCCAAATAATCTTCATTGTCTCTGATATTATCTTTATATAAGCTGGTACCACGAAGTATATCAACAAAGCAATCTTGGTTTGTGCCCCTGATCCAAAAAAGATTAATCTTGTGAGCGAATTGCCTGATATAGGGTCAAGTACACAAGATTCAGTGCCACATCTTCCTGATCAGACTGAGCAGTATGGTGACCAGTGAGATCTGTACACAATATTCAAATATTTTGGACAAAATAGTTATGTTTTCACTTTTTCTGTCATGCCCCTTTAGTTGGGCATTTAGTTTTGTCACTGTTTAGGACAATTTTAGGAGGTGGGCACTCTAAAATGAGTTGTGTCCCCTTATAGCTTTAACCAATCCCTTTCCACCAGTAAGAAGAAATGAATGCAAGTAGATATAAGTGAAAAAAATCCAGCTGACTAGAAAGATTGTTACTTCTTTAAGCTAAATCAGTAGCAAAGATGGTGGACACCTCTTGGAAACAAAAGAAAACTCAAAGGGGACCCTCCACCTGTGCTGCCTCTGCTGTAGAGCAAAAGCCAAAAGGCAAGAAGCAGGAAAGGCAATATACAAGACACAGCCAAGAGGCAGTCCAAGAGGAGAGAGAGATTTCCCTGAGTGTTCCTCCAAGCTTAAAAAGCCTTGGGCACCCCCTGCCCCTCTATTCTGTTTCTCAGCTACAGGCTTTTAGAAAGGCTGTAACAATTTTGGGCACAGTTATATATGGAATACAGTAAGATTTGGGGTTACCTAGGACAATAGTAAATACCAAATTCTGATGATTGTTGAATGAAGTGCCAGACTAGCTGATATAGAGATTTAGGTGGCCTAATTTTAACCAAAACCTTGCTGTTTGCATTTATTTCTAAATAATTAGATCTCTATCTATTAGACAACTACATCTAATAATTGGAATTAGGTCTACTGATTTTTTGAAAACAGATTTTGAATTACTCCAAGCAACTCTGAGTACATCCATTAAATTAGACAGTTTTCTTCAACTAAAATCTGTATTCATAATATTCAAAATAAAACTTTATCAATATGCATGTGGTTTTTTGAGTGGCTTCCTCAGTTTTATGTCTTGAGCTCTTCCATAATCAGTAAATTCTGTGTACTGTGCAATAAAGAAGGATTGCATTGTTGTTCATCCCACAGAGTAAAATAATCATATCTAAAAGTTGTAATGTACTGCTTTACAGCATCCTTGTGATTTACTCTTTTTCCAGCAGGCTTATCTCTAGGGGGCTTTAGCCCTAGGGGGCTAAAACTAGGAATACAGTACACTTAAGAGGCATTAATTAATGGACAACTATTCTGAGTTATGTATTAAACTTTCTGCCTCTCAGACTGTGTTAATTAGCTAAATGCAGTCTCTTCTGTAAGTATATAGACAGAATTATGATATTTTGAAAACAAAAATACAATAAAAAATAATGTTAATCATGTTCAAATGACTAGCAAAACTATGGCAGATTGTTCAGGATGCTATTCTTTGGGGACTTTTGTTCCACATAGCTCTGCTGTTTTGCATAACTAATGTATAAGAAGACTTGGATGTGGCATAAATGTTTCATGCAGTTGAAGCATATCCTAGACGGATGGTGGAAAACCTTGGGTGTACTTGAAACTCATGTGAGTTTCCCAAAGGATGGGCCAAATCAGACAAATGTGACTGTGACAGTGATTATGTAGTACCGTGGTTTTCAACGCTGTCAGTAGAGTGCAGGAAATCAAAATCTATTCTCACTTCTAAAAACTCTAACGTTATGAAAAGGATCAGGGCTGCTTTGGCATTAGTCAATTTCATTTGCTAGCTTAGTCTATTAATCGAGTTGTTTTCATTAGTGCAGAATAAAGTTATTAATTCTCTGTGTGCCCTTTCATTTTCTGAGCAGACGTTAGTTAATTCTCTTTCCAAACATGAGTGAAAATCCACAGGATCTTTGAAGTGTCCCAGCATTTCTAGAGTCATCCTATGCAACTCTGATGGCAAACCAAGACTATATCAGCAGCACTTTAAACTAAACTGATTTCCATGTGTTCACAAGGATGTGTACAACACGTAAGCCTTTTTCTGGTACAACTCGTCACCATGACTCAGGAGTTTCTACTTGGTTCTGAGATATGGAGATATAGATATAGATATAGATGCATATATATGGGAAAATCTTTAGCTCACACATTGCTTACTATTCCATCTTATTTCATTTTTCAAATATATCAGTTTTGACTCCATCAATGAAAGTGGCATGGAAATTTTAAACACACTCAGTTGCTAAAATTGGTACAAAATAGGAATATTCCTTTTTACTCACATTAGTTTTCTGTTGTGAATATGAGTATATCAGAATAATGCCATTGAATAATGCTTACAATTTATAACTGCAGCTGATTACTTCTCTGAAATGAAAGACTTAGAAATTGTTATCACCAGAATACAGAGGGACGCATTTGCTGCTTTCCTCTTCACTAGACTGAAGAAGCTAATCTCCTTTAATGACTCATCTCCTTGGTTTGATCTCTGTTTGAGGCTGGAAGAAAGCTAAGCTGATTTTTGAGGTGTTATCCACCATGCAACATTACTATGTTGCAAAAATAGTTTGGTTCTAGGCTGTACTAAATATGGCTAGAAGATCATGGAAATTCCATTCCAGTTTTTTTTTATATATTACTTGTATTGAAGTGCTGAACATATATATTCTAGAAATATTTTAACAGTCTCTAAAACAGTCAAGAAACACAAGAGTGAAGGACAAGCAGGGAGGCATTGGAAAGAAGTGTTCTGTTCTCCATTATGAGTAATAAAAAAGCCTAGTGAAACCAGCTGTAATCTGGACTGGTAAAATACTACAATTCACAGAAATATATTCCTGGTTGTTAACATATCCCAATAAGGTCTTGCATCTTCATTATTGGAAGTTTTGGGTTTTGTTATTGTTTTATGTTTATTTGTTTGGGTCATTGTTTTTTGTTTTGTTTCCTTGTCTTTTTACTTGGCTCCAGCGTACTCTTAATTAAAAGAATAAAATTGCTTATAGTGTGAGAAGTTTCTGATTCAGTATTTCCAGTTTTATAGAGGAAGTATTGAGATTCTCAGCCTGATGAATATCTCACTCAAAGTCTGTCCAAACCTGCCTTCCTCAATAGCTTCTTATTCATAAATGTGTGCTTACTTTTTGCGTGTTATTTAGGTTAGGTGCTGAGAGTCCTGTCGTGTCAGCATACACTCTGTATCTCAATAAATTGAGTCTAAACTCAAAAAGAATCAAGAAACAAGTCTTCAGAAAAAGTTTCTCTGCCTTGTCCTGTATGTTCAGGAATGCTCCAACAGTATGCAGTGTTCTGTAAACCAGAAAGGGAGGAGTTGTGAAAGATAAGCTTTTGAGGTGAGGTAGGATTTGAACTCTGCCATTGCTTAGGCAAGGGCTCTGACCTTTCTTCAAAGGGTTTGTAAGGAAAGCAAGAGCACTGTACTGGTTGACATTTTCTAAGAAAAATTTAAACCTCTTTGGCTCATTTCTGTAGCAAAATTGTGAACTTTCTTGAGTAAATACTGATACATGTTTTATGGCTGAAGAACTAGGAAACATCTTATACTTTTCTGCTATTTAAACTGCTTGTAAAGGATGCAGAAATTTTTAGAAATCTCAGTAAACTTTTGCAAAAATTTTGAATCCTTATCACTATTATAATGCTAACTGTATGGTTCTAATAGCTGCCCTTGGTGACCACAATAACTGTCAGGCAGTCTGGGTAACATGGTTTCTGTTTTCCATGTCACTCACTGTGTAAAAAAAAATTACATCGGTAATGAACTGAATTGCACCTTTCCTCTCTTATTTCATAGCATACATTTTGGTCTGCTGTAGTTAAGAGTATAAGGAGTCTGTGATATCTTAACATCTAAATTCAGCAATACTCCAGGTGCACAACAGCACAGCTCTCTGAAGCTATTTTTGTAAAGAGTGTTCTTAAAAGAGAAAGCATATGCAAAACCCTGTACATTTTTTTTGTCATTCTTATGACATATGAGGGAAATAAATAATTTGGATGCGATGTTGAATTTATTTTCTATTAAACTCTTGATCCAGAATACTTTATACTGTTCTGACAGTTTGAGAAGTGGAAGAAAATCTCTCATTTGTCAGATTCATGATGTATTTGGTTAATTAGTTCTCACTGTTTCTAACACATGGATAACCATGACAGTTGCTCACCAGTCTTTATACATTTTATGTTACAATGAGCCTGTTACACTGAAGTATTAATCTGCATTCAGAACCCCGGCTACATTTTATTTTCATTTTCCTTTGATTCAGTACACTGGTAATGAAAATCAGATCATTAGTTGGATTTATGCACCAAATCTATCTCTATGTAACCAGCTCTATCTCTCATGGCCAGAAAATTAATCTTTTCACATATTCTTTTGCAATTGGTTCTCTTTGTGGAATCAACAGTCAATCAATGGAAATGATTGAATGTCAAGTTTCTGGCTTAAGTTTGGAGGTTGTAACTGAAGTAGTTAAAACAGACTGGTATCTCAGAAAGCATTTAAATACTCTGAATTTTGAATTTCCTGAATTTTGTGAATTCTCTGAAAATTTAATTTCAATATACTGAATACTTAAATTCAAAATAAATTTTCAGAATTCTAAGTAACTGCTAATACAGCAGATAGCTAAGTAAAATTTCGTGGTTGCAGCTCTTCATAAATGAATGATTCCTGCATCTATATTAAAGTGAGTTCAAAGAGTTTTTCAAAGCACACAAAAACCCCCAAAAAACTACCAAAAACAAGTCAAAAAACACCCCTGTAGTAAGTTCTCAGCACATCATGACCAAGATTTGTTTATGTTACTAGAGGAGTAAAGACTCAAGTATTTAGGAGTACAGTGGCTTATGGCTTAAATTCTCATGGGATTGCTAAATTCTCATGGGATTGCTGGATTTTTAATTACTGCCCATGCAATAGGATGATGGTAGTGCTTTTGAAATACTGTCTTTGCTGCTAATAATGTGTATCATTTTTCAAAATTTCCACACACAAAAATAGATTTGTGTGATTAAAAATAAAGTTAGATATTGACAGACTGAAAAAGCTTCTAGTATCCTTATGCATAATATTTATTAGGAGAATATACATTTAATAGGAATTTGGGTGACTGGAGTTGTGTATCTATTGTATCTGTAAATGCATTTTTACCAATGCATATCAAGATAAAGGTAATGGGTGATTTGACAACAGTATTCATATAGGCACCTTGTTATAAACGACTCAGTTATAATGAGTTATAAAAGTTTTATTGAGAAACAAATAAAAATACACAAAGCAAAAGGGGCTACGCTGGGAGTGTGAGTCAATGCCAGGGGCTCATCCACAAAATGGCAGCTCTGCCTTTTATAGACCTGGGGGTTACATCAGTAACATGAGTATTTATGAATGGTCATAAATATTTTAATATTTTAATATTTCCTTATATATACTTGGCCCCTCCCAAAGTCTACCAGTTGACTTTCCTTCGTGGTCCATTGGTGGACACCTTCGCACAACTTGATTGGAGGTGAGGTATTACCAAGCCAAGTTCCCAGTGACAAGCTTCCCCCATCCCCAGCTGTCTCATGTGAAGGGCACCTATACATGCCCTCCCCCATATGTCTCTGACAGCATTGATGACCAGAGTTGTCTGATGGCAACAACATGGGTGGGAGAAGAAAGAATTGACAAGAGAACAAAAAAGGGTCCAAAACCAAACTACAACAACAGAATCACATATCAGAAGAACTTTAAACCTCAATAAACCTCTTTAACACACAAAATCATTTGCTAGAGCCAATTACCTCAGCACCTATCCATAACACACCTGGTGGATCAGAACCTACAGTAAGTATTATAGACCCGTCCTGGGGTGACTTTGTGATGCTGGTATTCCCATCCATCTGTTTAGCCCAGAAATAAGTTCTGCACCTTTAAAACTAGATCCAAGAGCGAAGGGGCGGGGGGGGGGGGGGGGGGGGGAGGGGATGGGGGAGGGGGAGAAGCGTTCAGTTTGTCTGCAGAGGCTTCACTTTTACTCCCCTGGAATTCCTCTCTCAGGGACTGTGCTGCCTAGCCTGGATAGCAAGAGAGAGATAAGGCTCTCAATGCTTTCAGAGTTCTTGGCTTTTGCAGGGAGAAAGAGACAGGGAGTTTTCTTTGCTTTTTTCACTGATTTTCCTTGTTAGCTGTGGCCAAAAAAAAAGGTTTTGCCTGGACTGTGCCTTCTTTTCCTGGGACTGTTCAGCTTGTCTCTGGTCCAGTGACAGGCAGAGGAAAGACTCCACAACCAGAGAGGTTGTAGAGTAGGTGTGTTTATTCAGCACTGGGCACACGGTGGATAGCTCCACCACAAATGTGTGCACCAAACAGAGCAGACATGCTGTTTATATACACCTAAGCTCATACATATTTTTGAAAGTTTTAACATCACCTATACATATTCATAATCTATCCCCACCCACTCTCACTTTGTATGTTAATCAGCTTTTCATTGTTCTGCGCTTGCGCATTGTCCTTCGGTGGTCCTGGTCAGGGGTCCCAGGATGAAGTAAGTAGTCTTCCTCATGATATCCTCTGGATGAACTTGGTCCTTGTGCAGGCTGTCTAGGTATCTTGGTGCCCTCCAAGGCTTCTGGCCATAGTTCACACCACATATCCAGTTTTTACCAGTTTTTCAAGCACTAGTTCCTGCTTATCAGTCTTAAACAATTAGGCAAAATCTTGTATAGCAAAGGACCATCTGTTCTTGATTGCACAGCAATCTACAGTCTGTTTTGAGTTTAGTTGTAAGTTTTCTATGTCACCAGGACATGAGGAGAATAGCCCAGGGGCCCCCCCAAGCTGCAAACCAGGCCTGGTATGCTGGGCCTGAGCCCCGGAGAGACTGAGAGGCTGAGCCACACCTACAGAAGGGCCCTTTGTGAATTTGCCATCTCTTCAGAACAGCAAGAGGTTCCATTGTTTAATATTACTAATTTTTTTCGTGGCTGTGAATACTTTGCTTATTAAATAAACAGTTTTTCCCACTTTTCTCGAAGGAGATTATGTCCAGGACCAGTTGGGGAGGGACCATTGAAATCTGCTTTTTAGAGGAGACCTCTTCAGAGGCTTCCTCCCAAATTATCCCTAAAGCATGACATATGCAACACCTGATCTAGTAAGCAGATCACTGTTTGTTTTTTTTTAACACTATTCTGATTTAACACAACTATTGTTGTAAATAAGATGAGGGTAGATTTATTATCACCACCAATTTTAAAGATGCATCATGAACTATTACATAAAATGATGTTACACTATATTGTTAGTTACAAAATCTGAAAATCTTAATTTATTTAAAAATTCAGATAAACTGAAAATATATGATAACAACCGAAGGAATGTTAATGGACTGTTAAAATATTATTTCTGCAAGGTAGGCAAATATGCAGCACAATATCAGACAGAATAAAATATTAGTGATGGGATTGCTCAATATTAATATTCTTGATTCTGTCTAGAGAGAATTTGTATCTGAATAAGGCAAATGACCCACACCGACATAATGAGAAAGCTGTGCCTAATTAAACATAAAAGCTCAAATAGGCTATTTTTGCACATAGAAGAGGATATCTTTGATAAAAGGATCTTCACAAGATCTGAGAGAAATTATGAAATTTCAACCTGGATGTTTCAAAGGTTGGTTTTCTTGGTATTAGCAGTTATAATATTGCTCAAGGAAAGTAGTCCTACACATTATTCTATTATTGAAGTCTCTGTAATACACTAGAAGGTATTTTGGTACTTCTTCAAAAGGATTAATGCAGAATTGGTGAAAATTCACTCAAAAAATCGGAAATTTAACCTATTGGATTACTTTAATATATGTAGGACTGATGTACAGCACTTCCTTTTTTATGAGGTAAACTGCTGTAAAATACTTTACATGATAAAAATTTTTATGCTGAAACAGTATTAAATAAGGAACAAAAAAACAGACAGTCCAAACAGCTTAAAGGAATTTTTGAGAACCACTACTTCATAGTACATCTTTCACATATGAATGTTATGAACCACATTATGTGGTTCATAACCACATTGTTGTTAGTGATGTGATCACTAACAACAAATGATAGAAAGCTACTTAAAGTGTAAGGTGAAGTAATGTTCCAATAATATTCAAGTGTCTCTTGAGTTTTTCAAAAACACTATCATTAGTTCTCCAAAACTTAAATTATGAACCAACGAGGCTGAAGGACGAAAGCAAAACTAAGTGACATATCTACTTTACAGATGGATAGGCAGATCACTGAAGAGTGAGTGATATAGATCCGCACAAACTAGTGCCCAAAATTGTTGTGCTTGAGTTGCTAAACATGCTGCATCTCAGAACTGCTTGTTCCCTGCATGGAGTGTGGGTTGGTTGTTTGCATGGAGTTACTTTGAAAAATGGTGTGGTCTTCCAGTCTTTTCTAAATTCTAAATAGTTTCAGTTATGTCTTACATGTATTAGCTTTTCATTATTGCTAACCAGCAGTAGTTGGGGTTTTTTCCCATGTAGCTACTACACTAGGAATCTGATATAGTGTAGAAGCTTCAAAACATATTAGTTTTATGCTGTAATACATAAATTTGTTGTCATGTACTGTTCTTAATATTTGTTATTGCCCCTGAAATTATTATCTTTATAAATTAATAGTAAAGACTATTAAACTTAAGGTGTAATAAAACCTGCAGTCTAAAAATTCCTGTTTCATTATTGAAATACTTTATCAAATTATTTGTAATGGAAATAAATATCATCCTCTTGCTACTGCACTGAGCGATGTGGGAGGAATGACTGAAACTGGGAATGTCTGTAAGTTACCAGCACAAAGTACTCATTTGCTGTTTTGGTGGTGCTACTTGCAGTGCCAGGTACTTGGAAACAGAATCAATAAGAAGTCTTATGTAAGTTTGCTTTCGAAAGCAGTTTTGATGCTTCTTAGGAGGGAGTACTACAGAACTAGCCTCTGCAAATAGAGATGAAGCAAACCTGAGGGACAAATATGGGCCCAACTAACATCAAGCAAAAGTCCAGGCTACAGCTGAAAGTAATGTAAGGTGGACCTTGTGCCTAACTGCTGTCTATACAGACTACTCTGTGTAGCTACCAGCTCCTCTTTGAGTCATGGGTCAGTCCTTGCAATAGGTGACTGCAGCAGAAAATGAGTAAATGAAGACTGAGCAATATCTCTTTTACTGAAAAATCAATCCAGATAGGATGAAAGTCTGTGGGTTAAAGGAAGCCCTGTAAAAGCTGTTAAAAGGAATAGAGTGAAGGCTGTGTAAAGGCCTAGGAAGTCTGTTCTTGCCATTTTTCAGTGGCTTGTACTACAGCTAGGGGAAGTTCTTAAACTGTCCTTTAGACATGTCTCTTCCAGTTGCTGTCAGAAGCGGGGATGGATCTACATGTCTGTGGAATTATTCTTATGTCCTCATGGCTTGTTTAATCTGCTGAATTATTGTGTAGAATAATAAATGAAAGCAAAATACAGCCCCCAATTACTGAATTGCAGTACTCAAGTGGGACTGAAACTCTCTTTGGATTTATGAGATATGAAACTATTATTATAAAACATACTTTATTTAGAAAGTGTAATGAAGTGGTTTGTGGCAATTTTGAAAGAGTTAATAGCTGTTATCTATTTTGTAATATATTAAGGGACTTATTTTGATAAGGAAGGGATAAATATACACTATATATTTAACTATAAATTATATATATATATACTTATAACTTGATTTGCGCTTTAAACACTTCTTACAGACAACTACAGAGGTAGTTGTCTACTATTGTTACAAAAGATTATTTCTTCTATGTTTCACTTTATTAAAGTGAAGTTCTCTAAACATTTCTTTCCTCAACACAATTGTGTTGCTTTTGCATGATCTGGTTTTTAGTAGTGGAAGAGGGCCATAGAGGTGGCTTCTGTGAGAAGATGCTAAAAGATTACACCATATCTGGCAGAGCCAATACCTGATGGCTCTGAAGATGAACATGGTGCTGGCCAAGACTGGGACAATTATAAATGATGGCAATACCTCTGTGTAAACATATTTAAGAAGAAATCAAAGCAAAACGTGGGAGGCAGTTTTAATTTTCCAGGCAGAGTAGGAGTAAGAACATGTAAGAGAGAAAACAGTGGAGACACCAAGGTCAGTGGAGAAGGAGGAGAAGAAGGTGCTCCAGGTTCTAGAGCCAAGATTCCTCTGCAGGCCATGGTAATTACCGTGGTGAAGCAGCTGTGCCCCTGCAGCCCATGGGGATCCATGGAGGATGCAGAGATCAACCCCCAGCTTGTGGGGGAGGTGCCCACATGTCTTGGTTTGAAAGACAGGTGGCTGCTAAGGAAAGCAGGATTCTCCCTTGGAATGGAAAATATGACCCCCTTCCCTCTGAATTATTATAATTTTGAAATTAGAAGGCTTTCAGGCAAAGGTATGAGAAAAGGAATAACAGTTCTTTACTGTAATTTATGCATAACAAGGCAGACAAACAGGACAACAGAAAACAGCAACAATAGAACCACAAACGCAGTCACAGCCCTCTCTCAGCTGGCAGGCACTGTCCCCTTGGTGCAGTTCCAGGCACAGCCGGCAGGGGCGCTGCTGGCTCCCGGCCGGGCGGGGCAGGTGCCATGATTCCCCCACGGCAGCAGGGGGCGCTGTGGAGCGAGCTCGGCCATCTCTCTCCACACGGTAATGGCGGATGCAGCTGGCAGAAAGGGATGGAGAAGGGCCTTTTTTTGTGATTTCACGGGGGGTGCCGATCCTGGTGCCCCCTCTGGATAGCAAAAGGAGCTGTAGCAGGAACCTTGGAGTAGCAAATTGGGAAGGCAGGGGTGGGTAGATGAGATGCATCAGAAACTGGGCAGGTTTAGCTGGAACTGTGGGGCGTCTGGGCAGGGCAGAAGGGTGTTTGCGTTACAGTGTAGCAAAAAACCATGGACCAGCGGCAGAGAAACGACAGGGGTTGGGCAGTGGCCACCCAGCTCCAAACACAACCGAGAGAGGCCGCCTTGGAAAGGGACTGGGCTTGGGCATCCCAGGATTTCCCCTGAGGAACCCCAGCAGATGATGAAGGGTCCTTTGTTGGGTGAGCTAGGTCCCAGTGCAACAGCCGCTCTTAGGAGCGAAGGCTCACCCCATGGCAGAAGAGGCAGGACTGTGCTGGGCTCTGGCAGTGAATTCCGCCCCCAGGGAGCAGGTCGACCATCCGCCTCCAAATCTGAGAGAGCAAGAGAGCTAGGAGCTGCACCAGGCCACTTTTTTCCTAGCCCAATTCTCTTGGTATCTCTACTCTTCCCACAGAAACCCCCGGGGTGAAGAGAGAGCAGCGGGCTGCGCCCCTCCCCTGAGCTGTGTCAACTTCCTTTGTCTGTCTTAAGTACCTGGTTATTATTGCTCCTTAATGTTAAAAAAAACCTACAATGTAATATTGGCATTTGCATTTATGTATTAGCTTTTGCATGTTGGTGTTGACCATAAATATTTGGATATAGTACAATGTTAGTATACTAACTCTGTTAATATAACATAATCTATCAGTTTAAATATGTACTGCCTAGCTTAAAAAAATGGTAGTGTGATGAATATATTATACCTTACGCCTTAGCAAACACTAAATGTTAAGATGCTTTCCTCCACATCTGCTGACTAATCTAATGTTAAGATGCTGTCCCTCACATCTGCTGACTGACCTAGTGTTAAGATGCCTCCCGGACCTGTCCAAGTGATAATTGAGGGCAGTAATAGCCAGACAGATTAATTCTATGCATGTGTTTGTGTTCGATTTTGTTTGTATAACTGGATATAAAAAGTTAGGCCCAGTGTATTGAAGTGCTTCTCCATAAGACTTACGCTTTTCCTTCCTATTTTGGTAAGAACATTTTGCCCTTTGGTAGCTTAACAGATTTGTTAAGAATTTAATTAAATCAAGAAGCATTTCCAAAGGCAGAGAAACTCTCAGTTTGGGGTGAATGAGTGAGAAAATGGAGTGGGAAATGCCAGAGAAAAATTGGGAAAAGAGATGCCAAATTTATTTTCAAAGTTAAAGTAAAATCTTTGAGAGAGACCTATGGACATAAGAGCTGAAGCAGTTGTGTCTTGTAAGTCACTCATCCCTTCTGCTCTTGCTCAACCAGTGCTGTTGACTCATAACTCTCCTTCATCCCTGAGGTCTGCAACATTAATGAGCCCACAACAATTATCCTTAAGAAGGGTGTACTGATGTGTGTGGGTTTGAACTTCATCTATTATTTAAGATGCTTTTTATCGTACTGTATTTCTGAGGTTGTGTTATTACTTGGAAATTCAAGTGTGTCTGGCTAGTCTTTTTTAAGACACAGAAATGCAGTATGTTGTGCAGAGTGTAAAATGTATCAGATTGCTGTTATAGTTTGTTATAGTTACCTAAAATGGTACTTCAATACAGCAAAATTATAGATACACATGCATTTGTATGTGTATGCATATGTCTATACATGCATGGATATATATAGAAGTACATAAGAAAGCTGACATTCTCTGTGCTGCAGTACTGATATGGTATCTGCATCATAATGTACTGTGCTTCACAGAGCACTGGACATGAAATCAAAATACTCGAATCCTACTTGTAGCTTTGCTTTTGTTGTAGGGTTTTTTCCCCAAACAAAACTTAAGAATTGCATTTTAAAATTACATTAAAATAAAGTGCATTATATTTTTTCCAACAGCTCTGCCCTAATTCATCTGAAAGTCTTTTGTACAATGTCTTGGTAAGACTTCAACATTCAGAATTTTAGTGTTCAACAGGAAGATATGCTAATAGCCTGTTTTCTTAAGTATATTTATAGAAATCTATCTAACATATGCATTTAAATGAACTGAATATAGTATCATTCCATTATTCCTTTTTTCATTACTGTAATTCCAAATAACAAAATAAGATTAGGATACCTGCAGTAGTAGTTACTACAGAAATACAGTCTTAAGTGGATGTCTTTCTGTTAGAAATTGTGCAGAAAATCACAATGTGAAAAGTTATTGTCCATAAAGGAGACAGAGTAGCCCTGTAACTTCATTAGAATAAAAAAGAGAGTTTTCTGGGGCACACACTTAAGGAGTTTTCTCTCTCAAGGTTTTTGAGGACACAGCCTCCTTTTTAAACTCCCAAATATATGTTGTCCTCTTCCTTTCCCCACTGGCTGAGGTACGCAGAAGCTACAGCCTTCCCATCCTGCCTACCACATATTCCCCATAGAACCTGTCATTTTACCCCAGAGTTCAGAAAGTCAGACTTGTGCAGACCCATTTCTCTGTTTCAGGAGTCGAGGTCTCTGGGCTCCATAACCAACCTGCTACTTGAAGTTAATAGAGACATTAAGACCCTTTTCAAAGACATTAACACCCATACTTTCAACCATCAAATTGTTTGCAAAGACATTCACACACATTTTTCCTATCATTCTGGCCAGGATGTACAATGGAACTTCGTTCACACATTCCTTGGTTGTGCAAAGAAAAATCATTCCATCACACGTGGTTCTTTAATAGATTTTTTAACACACTTATTCAGACAAAGCCCAGAGAAATTCATTTGTTCAATGTTCGTTTATCCCAAATCACAAAATTCTTAGTATTTGGTTTCCTGTTGGTCATTGATTCTTTTGCCTGCGATGCTAATTAGGTAGATTCTCATTCTTCATTCTCTTATTGATCTTTTCCCAGACCAGGTGTCTCCAATACACCAGGGAGGATGTTCTGGCACTGATGGTTATTAATGGTCGCTTATTTTTTGTGCATCCTCGGACAGCTTCCAGTCCATTGAGATATTAAGCTCATCAGGTCTTGCCCAAGGAACAGTCCCTTCACCCTGGGTGAAGAGGAACAACACCACTGACTAAAGCAAATTTTAAAATTTTAGAAGTTGCATCATTTTGATAGGGGAGATTTGTGCTAATGTCATTACAAACAATTCCACGGGTGAGGGTACAGGTGTTAATGTCTTTGAAATGGGTCTTAATGTCTCTACCAACTTCAAGCAGCAGGCTTGTTACAGAACCCAGACGGTTTGACTCCTGAAACAAACAAATGGGTCTGCAAAAGTCTGACTTTCTGAACTTCGTGGCGAAATGACATGTTTAAGGTGGTTCGGGAAGGCTGTAACTTCCAAGTACCTCAGCCAATGGAGAAAGGAAGACGGCAACATGTGGCTGGGAGTTTAAAAAGGCGGCTGTGTCCTCGAAAACCTTGAGAGAGAAAACCCCATGGATGTGTGTCCCAGTGGACTCTCTCCCTTTGTTCGAATAAAGTTGCAGGACTCCTCTGTCTCTGGCTTTTCATGGCATGATTTCTGCACAAAAAACAACATCCTGGCCAGAATAAAATAATGCCTTAATTCTCTAAGACTAAAAAATGTTGTTGAAGAGGTTTTTTTGTTGCTTTTTTTTCCTTTTTTTCTTTTTTTTCCCCCTGCAGTTCCAGTGACATTTCTGCTCTGGCAAGCATAAGCTTGTGTTGTATTTTGCGGAGGGAGACGGTTCATTTTCCTTTCCAAGGTAGGCAATAATATTCCTACACTATTGGTGTATTTAGCTAAACTCGCAAGAACCTATGTGATGAGTGTTTGAAGTACCTTGGAATTTTGCAGTAATACGTCCAATATTTCCTACATATTTTTAAAATGGCATATAAAATCATCTTTTGCTTGCTAAGCTAGGAGTAATGTTTTATTTTGTAATACTATCAATTAATTAGAACCAAATATTGGAAAGCCTTTAATTACAAGAGTAAACATACAATATTTCTAAGGAGTTCTGCATGTCCTATGTGTTTATATAGAATATTTCTATAACATCTTTGAAGTTGTTATACGTTAATATTTGATCTCTACATGTACACAGCACAATAAATCAACTACAGTTTATGTCTAAGAAAAACCTACAAGCGATTGTCTTATTTTTTGATATTGATATATTACTGTTAAGATGCACATTACTCCTCTAAAATAAACAGTGGTCCAACAAACCAAAACACAGAAACCCCTCCAACTTATCAAGATCATTTATCTCAATAGCAGGGAGGAAAAGGATGCATTTTTTGTGTCTTTAGGGAAGCAGCTCGAGTACAATCAGATCTGACAGGAACAGTTGAAGATTAAGTGCCCAGCCCTTAATTATAGAAATTTGCCTCTAAAATGCAGGTTTTCCTTTTGTCCTACATGCATTTACTGATAAGCATTGTCTTCACAGTAATGCAATTGTACCTGTGTCTAGCTGAGTATTTAGAGGTGCAATTTCTGCAGTCTGGGCTTAGCCTGACTGTGTATATGCTATGCTCAAGTTGATTGAAGGCTCCCATGGGCTCAGGTTCCCAACCTGATTTGGGAAATCTTGTTGCACATTCTGTAAATTGAGTTCTTGAGTGTTTGCAGGCTCAAACTGAGTTGTAACAGTCTTTATGGGATATTCACATCTGAGCAGGACTCATGCAATAGTGCTGGTAAGCATGAAAGCTTCCTGATTGTTCAACCAATTCTGAACAGGATGGACAAATTATGCAAGGAATGACAATGTTATGTCTGGGTGATGTAGCACTGTAGTAGCTGTAGATTGCCTGTACTGAAGTCACTCAGCCACTTCTGGAGGTATTCTCCCGTGCAAGCCTGGTAAAACCCCTTGAGGTGAAACCAAGAAGCAGCAGTAGGCCTCTCTATTCCACCCTCCACTTCCCAAAGAAAGAGGCAGAGCAGTAATAGAATTAAAAAATTGTTCCTTGAGTTGCAAAATTTCACAAGGTTGCTTATGATCACTCAGCATTTTTTACTGTTTTAATGCACCAGTACCTTCCCCTCTGTTCCACTCTGTATGAATGAGCATAAATGGAAGATGAAAGAAGTATTAGCTGCTGATACATGACTACTAGGTGCCTGGTAGACTGGAAAGCATGACTTTTTCTAGAAGAGAAAACGACAAGCTAACAGTTCTTTTTATGACCTTTTTACTATGCTATCATAAGTATCCATGGTAACATGTCTGTTCATTCAAGCTGGTATGTAGCATCAAAATAACAATAAATACAGATTTAAATTGATGTGATTGAATACATTGTGCTGCCAGGTGCTGAAAAAGATACTTGAGTTGGGACACAGAAAATCAGAAATTAATTATTTTGTTCCTTTTTGGCTGTGTATATCACCTTTTTTTTTTTCTTTTACCTCCCATCATTCACAGCTGTTGAAGGATGTAATTTATTAATTTTATTTGTATTCACCATGTGCATATCTTATTAAGGGACAATACTAATTTAAAAAAGTCTTCCATTCCTTTCAAGCAGTGAATTCTGTATTCGGTGATGGAATACAAAATTACTCTGCAATAAACAGCCGAATGTGACGACAAATCAGTTTAAACTAAGGAAATTTTTACTTTATACTTGTGATGTATAATGTAGTTTCTGGACACCTTTTGTAGCAGCAGAGAAGTCCACAGGTAACCAAGTATCTTTCTTGTAATGACCACACTTCATTCACTTGCAGACAAGTTTGTTTGATTGGAGTTTTGTGGTATTGCGGAGAAAGATTAGTTCGGTTTAACTGTTATGCTTTCATCTGATTTGCCATCAGATGAACTTGTGTTAAGGTGGGCAATTATCTACACTGAAGACATCTTTAACCAATGCTGATTTATGTAATTTATCATTAAGATTGGGAGAATACAAATACAGGAAACAGGAAAAGGGTATTTATTTATTTGAAGGTCTTGTCCATTGTTTCAGATGATGAAGGGCTTTTAGAGATGTCATTGTTCTAAATCCTGTTCTGGAATCTATTTCTGCTCCTGCCTTCAACTTGATATGGGTTGAATGAACACCTGATTGAAATAGTAGCTTATGTGTTCCTGCTCTGCAGAAATGACACCTGGCTACATGCAGTGACAGGCTGCTCTGGGGCTTGACTCGTACTGGGAGCAGCTCCTGCCTCTGTATCACCTGTCTTACATCACATAAAGACACTAACTGCAAATTACTGATAGTGGTTTTACTGCAGCGTTCTCAACTTTTTTTTTTTTTTTTCTTTTCTTCCAGGAAGGATTTCTCGGCCATGTCCTGCTGTCCCCTCGGAATGAAGCTTCGAGCATCACGTCGTAATCTCTCCTCGGCCGCCCCTAAGGGGCGCGTCCTGGCGCAGCCTGCGGGGCGTGCGGGAGCAGCCGCCGGGCGGGCTCCGGGCTGCTGGCGGCGGCTGGCTCTGCTTCGTGATATCCCTGCCGGTGCTCAAATCCCGCCCGGCCTTCTCTTCCTCACGCCGTCTGTCTGTCTACGCTGGCGGAGGCAGAGCTTTTCCGCAGCGGGCGGGCAGCTCCCTTGGCGAGGCGAGGTTGCAGGAAACGAGGACAGAGTCGGTGTGAAGAGCAGGAACGGAACAAACGAAGGGGGCCAGTATGAAATTCATCGCTGCTTATTACGTACTGCCTCTCTTTCCTGCTATGGTTTTCGGCGCTGGGTGAGTACCGACAGCTATTTTCCTTAGAGTGCTCCTGCTGTTTCCTTTTTCAGATTCAGTGCTTCGAGGATAAATAATACAGATTTCAGGTTTTATTGGGGTACTAAGTTTAGAGCAAAGATCGTCTCTGATTCTTATCTGTCTCTCTCCCGCTCCTGATCCCCTCAAGATTGAATGCTCTCTTGGTGTTTGGCTTTTGTTGTTGTTTGTGGGGTTTTGTTTGTTTGTTTGTGGTTTTTGTTTTGGTTTGGTATTTTTGTTTTGGTTTTGTGGGTTTTAGTTTTGGGTTTTTTGTTTGTTTTGTGTTGGTTTTTTTGGTTGGTTGGTCGGGTTTTTTGTTTTTGTGGTTTTTTATGCTGGAAAAGATGCTTCTGTATAACTTGACTCACAGCTTGTGGGATGTAACAAGGCAGTGACAAATGTAAGCTTTGTATATAGAGCAGTTAAACCAGATAGACTGTTTCACTGTAAATAAAGGTAAACAGCTGAAACTGAGAATAGATAACGTTTTCCCTTATAGAGTGCAAAAAAATTAAAAACACTTGAACAATTTCATCTCAGTTAGGATTTTGTATCTGAATATAGACACAGGGCTTATGTTTTTTTTTTACTGTAAGATATTGTTGTGTTATCTCAGGGCCAGTAAATGTTTAAAAAATTGCTGCAATCTAGAATAATTTCTTTCTGTGAAAATATGAGTGTGAGGAAAATATGAACAAAATCTATTGCAGCTTAAAATAAACCTGATCTGACCATTAAGTGTTCTAATAAGATAATGCGTTCTGCTCACTTGCTCAGAGATAGTATATTGTCTATGCTGTCATTATAATATGTTCAGCAAAGAAAAGATAAAGCTGAGACACCTAATCCCATTGTCGTGATGTACACAGATGAGAAATTTATATTGGGTACAGAAGAGATCTATTATGATACTGCTCTCTATTTAGACTGCTGAACTTCCAGTCCCTTATCAGTAAATCAAGCCCAAATTTTGACTATGGTATTTCTCTCCTGTGTTAGAATAATAACACAGAAATAAGTGCATAATAAATGGTAATGAGTCTATAAAGCATGTTCTTGGAGGATATATGCATGTATATTTTCAGGGAAATGTGACCTTTTTCTTTATGCTGTGTTTCCTCCTGTAAAATGGGCATCAAAGTAGCCTTTTGCAGAAGCACTGCATGTTTTAAGGCTTAATTGTTCACTGAGATGTGAAAAGAAAAGAAAAAGTGTGTGCCTAGTCAAAGTAAGGGACAGCAGGAGCTACATACACATATAACTGAAAATCTCTGAACGGGAAGATGTCCAAATGCAGGGAAAAATCAGGAAACTGCTTCAATTATCCAGTAACTTCCCTACTTTAGAATGGGTTTTTATTGGCACAATGAGGGTACTACTTTGGTAACATTTCTGGTTAGGGGTTCCACAGTGATCGTCCATATGAGCCATGCTGATGTACTTTGGAATACAGCACTTAAAGGAATGTATTGTGGTTCAATTCTTCTGATTTAAAAAAAGGTCTAAGGAAACTTTCACTAGCAGTCATGTGAATTGATTTGGATTAATAATTTTATGCATCCTTGGAAGACGAGTTGAAATGGAGAGAAAGCACCAAACCAGCTTTTGCAGATGCAAGTTTGCATCTTGCATGAGCTTGTGCAGATTAACCTGTACTGAAAAGAGATACGGAATGCTCAAAAACTCCTTGAACATTCATGGAAGTCAATGTATCTAGTGTAGAGGCTTAAAAGTGAGTCCTTATCTTCTTGAGCAAAGATGACCAGTATGAGAAATGAAATGTAGCTAATTCTGGATAATTGTAAAAAAAACGAATAAATTCAAATCCACCCTCAACTTTCAAAAAATACATGAAAATAATATCAAGAAGTTGAAATTGGCATGTGTGTACTAATTATGCAAATTATAATTCTGAGGAGTGTGTATATTTTCCTAAGAGCACAATGTTGTGGCCTGTGATGGTTTATGTTCTTATGTAATTGAGAAATGAAAATGATCAATGGGAGAAAAATTCCAGTTAAAATTCAACACAAGTATAGTATGTGTTGCAAAGTGAGTTTTGGTACCAGATTAGTCACCCTGTTACAAAAGGAGACTGAAACTGTTGTAGAGTTGGAGATTTATAAAACTGCTAGTCTACTGTCTTCAGCAGTCACTTGGTTTTTAACTGGCTGTGTAGAAGATCGAGTAATTTTTCAATAGCGCATACAGGAAGCTTAAAAATACAATGCTGTCAACATGCCATTTACTGGAAAGAGATTGTGCTTTAATCTCCTTCAGGAGAAGGCAGTTCTGGCTCTGGCAGTTAATACTTGTTGTAAACCTATGGCTGATTCATTGGTTGGATCCCACAAGGTAGGTTTGGAGGACTAGGTTTTTTTGCAAAAAAGTAGGGTACAATATCTTACATGTGAAATTGCTTAGCTAAGGCAAGATATTAACTTTTTGGGACAGGGTTTTCCATCATGAGGATTTATTTTTGTAAAGGTTTGTACTATTTCATACATTGGTACTGGAATGAGTGAACACAGTACTTGTTGGCAGAGGTGGACAGCTCATGGATTTTTGTTCCTTGTCAGGCGGTGATGCCACCTTTTTTGCATCATGTGATGGTGAGAGTTTTGTAAGATCTCAGCATGTCTGCAAGCCTAATTGCAAACAAATATTAATTGATGAGTTAAGGCAACATGTAATCTTTTCTAATTTCATAATATTGTTAAGAAGAGGAAAGTACACAGCTGTCACCATTATTTCATAATTGTATGTAACTTCTAAACTTGGTCTAAAATCATACACATTAATCAAATGCCCATAAAATTACAGAAAGTTCATGGTTTTGAAATGAATTATCTTTTCTGCATTATCTAAACTGGATTTTGGTGTGGCTTTGAGACATAATGATAAGAAGTCTTAATCATATTTTTGGTCGTTTGTAGTGCCAAAGAGGCTGTAAGATTGAATTGAATTTGTCTATCCAGTTCAACGTGTATGTTTTGATGGCATTAGTAAAAATTACTGCTCTAAAATCAGTCTCTCAGAATATAAAGTAGAACATTCTTGAAGATGAATTTAGCTTGGTAAAAATTACAAAATTTGTGCTTTCCTATCGACTTTTATATTTCTTTTGACATTTCAATTTTGACAAATTTAATGTGATAGATTTTGTATGTTGATATTTTTCAAATCATGCTGAAGACAATATAGGGTTTTCATACGACATCAGAAATGAGTCTTACTGCCCTGAGAGTTCAGGGAGTAGACACAGTGTACAGTAAGCTCAGGGTCTTATCCTGTGGCCACTTGAGTGCTTTTGTGGCCCCAGATACCTGAACAGTCTGACTGGAATGCTGCTTGTAAAAGGGAATATTACATGAAGGCAGTCATTTGGGTCAGTAAGTACAATTTATGGTCCAGATGATCTTGTCTAGTGAGACCTCCCTACTTTTAGCTAAAAGGATAGTTTTCTGAATATTATTTGAACATTACTATTAAATGTATACCAAAATTTTTTTGTCTAAACAACGAAGGTACAACTCCTTAGAAGAAGCCTGAAGTAGAGCTTTCCTTTTTTTTTTTTTTTTGGTGACAGTGCATTCCTTTCTACCACATGTGAAATATGACAAAGATACAAGACACTGAATAATTTGCAGTAGAATGCTTAATAGCAGAGAACAAGTCCATAAACCCAACAAGATGAACTTCAATAACAATGCTAATATTTCTACTACAGCAGCTCATTAAATGCACGTAGAAAGAACAAGGCTGTAAAAAGCAGAATTTTTTAATTGTAGAGAAGTAGCTGGTGGCCTTTTTTTTTTTTTTTCTAGAAGTACAATTTATTGTCAGTCTTACTACACTGGTGTTACAAGGCAATCTCTAATGCAATGGCTTCAGAATAATGCATCTTCTGTTGTTTGTAGCAGGATAAAAGTAGTGTGCTCATTTCAAGTTGGTTAATGAATGTGCAGATGTTGATCTGGTGTAAGACTATTGTTGGAAGTGATAAAAAAAATGATGAATTTCCTAATTAAGCTTTGATTGAGCTTTCCTTGGATATATTTTTAAGGTCAGCTATTTTCTTTACATTTGTTGGGTTTGGTAATTATTTTTTCAGGGATATGAAAATAATTTTTCCCTCCTTTCAGATAAAATTGTGTGAATGACTCAGCCTGTGACTTGAGGAAAAGATAAATAGGAACATGTCTGATGTACTGTACTGGTATGGAGTGAGAGAAAGCTGAAAATCCTTGTTTCTAGTTTTTAAGATCTGTTTGGTATTAAGAACACTGGGCTATAATCAGATGTTGACAGTAACTGTTTTTCATTTAGACTGATATGAAAGTTGATGAAGCACTCATTTGTAGACTTTGAAGTGAAGTATGAGGCTCATTGAAGATTAATGCTCTTGGCTGTAGCCATGCCATTGTAACATTCTGTCTGGCAGTAGCTAGAACTGATTCTCACATGTGAGATCTCAGACTAGGGTCCAGTAGTGTCCTTTCTCTTCCCCACAATTGAAGATTAACTCTGCAGAGTGGTAGTAGGCTACTTCTTTTGGAGAAAATTTGATCCATTTTTTGCTGTAGGTTCTTAATATGCTTTCTGAATTCTTTCAGAAATGCAGGGTTAATAAATATCCTTTTTCTCCTGCGTTGAGTTCATAATTTTGTTGTCTGAATTTTCTGGGCTCTAAAAGCTTTCTGATTTCTATCAGTGTGGATGATGATTCTTGTTTGGTTAATGGCTTGTAAGGATTTATATTTGAGGTACAGACGCAGTAGTTAGGGTGTGACTTATACTATACCTGTGAACTATGTGCTTTTGTTGTGGACTGTGTTTAAGCATAATGCGTGCTTAAACCAATGGCTCAACTCTATAATTTCATGGAATGTGTTTGACTTGATGGCTTTATTTTAAGGACTTATAAGAAAGTGCAAACTAGAAACCACTTACACCTGGCTGCCAAGGGAACAGAGAAAAATGTATTGGCAATATCAGTGGTGCTCCATATATCTAAGATCATAAACCTAGATTAAAAATCCACAAAGAAAGCCTCAGTTTTGCCATAAAAGCTAAAAAAAAAAAAAAAATCTTTTGTGATGTTGGAATTCTGCTTGTTATGCTGCTTATAATGTATTTCTGCCCAGGAGACTTGCCATGGAGTTACTTTTGACATTTTAATGTATTCTTTGTGTTGAGAAAAATTAAAATGCTGACACTTTCCTGTGTCTCATTTAATTAATTTACATTAAGGACAGAAGATAATGAAATCTTAACCTAAATTGTACTCCTTTTTTCAGTGAGCTCAATATTATTTTCTATATTTAATAGAAAACTGTTCACAGACAGTATTTTTTATGATGTTCCACTCTGCAGGCAAAGAAATCTCATTTATGCCACTTGTCAAAGCAGAATTTCTTGCCATTGTCTAGTTTTGCACAGTGGGTGTGCCCTCTCTCTTCTAGGAGTCAGATTGTAAATATCCTCTATTTGGAAGTCAAGTAATGTGTTTGTCAGAAAGCAAAAAAGATTTTTCATACCATCCTTAATCTTAATATTGTGTAAAGATTTAACATGTATATTGTTATATTTGTTATTTCAAACACATTGGTGGGCAAGTACCTTTTAGAAATACTGAAGACTAAATATGTCATTTCATCAAGTAGCAGTTTTTAGTGCTGCTATAGTTTAATTTACTCTCTTTCCTTACTTACTCATCTTACCCTTTACATAATTCTGGGGTTTTTTAATGTTAACTTTTAGTGGTTTTTATCTTATCAGTATTTTTTGTAGTGTCCCCTCTTAAATTCCTGCTGTATTTGTAGATACAAGTAATACTTCAATCAATCATTAGAGAAATCAGTACATGAATCTTACAAGCTGAAAAAATAGGTGCGTACAGAATTTCTTGATATCTTACTTTCTGTTATTAATAGTTGCTATGGAAAAAAAGTAGGGAAGTGTCAAAAAATTCTGGTGTGTTTTGTCTTCATGTGCTGTCCTAGGAAGAAAAGACTCATTTGCTGCCAGCTAGTTTGTGTTACCCAAAGTGCTGATTTTTCCAGCCATTTACATATTCTTATTATTTATGAATATTTGGTCAATTTGTGGTCATTTCCTTGCAGGAAATACGTAGGCTTTCATTGCATTTGCCAACTGTGAAAGTCGAAGCTGGTTGAAAAACAAAGTAAACCTACTTTGGACAAATGGAAGCACTTAGAAAATGGAGCATGAATTTGCTGAGTTGCATGTAATTGCAGAACTAAAACCTTTCCCTTTTAGTTGGAGATGGAACTGTAGCAGAATATCTTTCTAATGTCTCTATTAAAAAGTCTTCCAGGCCACACTTCTATCCATGACCCAAATATATGCTCTTGCTTTGACAGCATCAAAACACCTTCTATGCAACAACAGGGAAACAGGGATTTATGGTGGGGCCCAGCCTCTGTAATTTCACCACAGTGAAATCATACATAAACAAATAATCAGTAGTTTTATGAGTGTTTATATAACTTGTTTTGGTAGTAGGAGGAGACACAAATAACCTGGTGTACCTGGTAAACAGAATAGTTTACTCATGCTTTGTCTTGTTGAATTCTCTATACTTGGTACAGTTCTTCAGGTGATTCTGTATTTTTGTTGTTATGAATGACTACAGAAGTAGGAACTGTGACTTAGTACCTCAGAATTGCTTGGTGAACCAAGAGCAGCAATAAGCCCAGTAACTACACTATGCCCACCATATATGTCATCCTCATCATGTTTGAATGATTTTGCAGCCATGTGTTTGTTTCAGGCTAGTCGACAAAAAACATGGAGAAAAACCCCGAGATTTTACTGAAATGTGGAAGAGAAAAGAAAAAAAATATCTGGAAAAATTGAGCTGACAAGACTGAAAAACAGCAGCTGTGCTCTGGGTAGCATTAGATTGTTAAGGAAGTTTCTTCCTCCTGAGGCAGAACAATGAAATGTGTGCTCAATGTGCAAAGAGAGACTGTCTCTCTTGAAAATGGAGAAATAAAATCAATTTTCATTCGGCTTCACTTAGGTTTTTTTGTTAAGAAGTGTTTTTCAGGTTGGGGTGAAACTCAGCAAGCAAATCAATAAACTGTGTTTGGGTGTTTAGTAGCTGAACCTGTGAGATGCCATGCTGAAACTAATCAGTTGATAATTAACTGTTATTTTTAGTGCCAAAATGTCCAAAATAGCCACTGTATTCTTACTACTTATCAGTGGCTGGCATAGTCCATCAGTCCTGCTGTACTTCTACCCCTCTGTTCTATGGAGAGTACAGAAGGTCCTGGTATTTCCTCCTCTGAAAATAGGTACTGTTGATTTTTTGTTGGTTTTGCTTTGTTTTCTTCCCCATTCTGTGAAGGGAGCCAGCATTTGTCAAGGGACCAGATATTTTTGAGAGGCTTAATACCTACCTATAATCTGCAATGGATTTTCTTTCAAGTGAGCTGAAAGAGTCTAATCTGACGACTTTTGAATTTCAGAAGGGGACAGCTGATGGACTGCACTAACCTTTTGAAACTCTGAATGTAAACGAGCTATATTCTTTGAAACTTAGGCTGTTCTTTAGGTGCTGGATGGTATGGGGGATACCAAATAGTCGAGATTGTTAGGAATCCATCCTGAGCTCTTTTAGAAAGTTTAGCCTTGCAGCTGTCTTCATTTTACCCTCAGTCGAGGAATAAGATTATTTGGTTTAATGCAAAGGGTGAGGCTTGAGTAATTAATCTGTAACCATGGTGCCTCAATGACAGTGAAGTGAGGAGGGCTCAGAACCTTCTGTGTCCTTAAGCATATTTAATGTTGCAATCAGTGCAGCCTATGCAATTTAATTTGGTGAAAAATGAGTCTCAAATACCTCTTTCTGGGTGATCACTGCATTCATATATGAATATATATGAATATATGAATATACATGCATTCATATATGAAAAAAACCCACTATCCTCAAGTGCATGGATAGTGAGTAGAGACTCATCTGCTTTTTTATTTACTTGTAAAACCACTGTCTGCTCCACATAGATGTGCTGTATTTGGCTCAGGAAATTTCATGAAAGCGGACATTTAATTTAATTTAATTTAATTTAATTTAATTTAATTTAAGGCATTTCATTAACTCTATTCCTGTTTCAAACATCCTAGTTCTTTCCCTTATTTTGACTCAGCTGGAGCTCCACTGTCACAAGGGCACATTGTTATCTGTTCCTGGGCACAGAAAGAATGAAAATGCTATAAAAATTAAATAGTGAGATCAGTTTTAAAGAAATAATAGTCAGTCCATTTGACTCAGAAAAAAACCTTACATTTCCATTTTTTTAAATGTCATACTGTGTAGTGTTGTCAGCTTCATATGTAACTAAACAGACAAAATTTAAATAGCTTCTGAAAATAGCTAGGAAGAAATAAAGGACATGTATACGAGAACTAAGGTTTTAAGGAAAATCTGTTTCCTTTGTATGAGATGACTACTGCATTACTGTCTTATAAAATTTAATTGTAAATGTTTATGCCATTCCCATCAAATGGGTGATGTGCAGAAATTGATAGTGCAGACAGGTTTAAATAATTCAGTGTTCACTCACATCATATGTTTCTTTGCTGCGTAATCTTGCTGGTAATGTCACATGTTTGAAATGTAATGGAAAACTGTTCCCAATACTATTCAGTAATTTCAGGAATATGGAAGTTTCTATCACACTAGATTAAACCTGATGATACCTTGGAAGCAGTATGGAACAATTTAATCTGCCTTAAGCCTTAAAGGATCCTTGAGATAGTTTGAGCCATTCCTGTAGAATATTCAGTATCTGTAACAGAGTCTTTGATCATGTGAACATTTGCAAGGACCCATCTGGAGAAATAAGTAAATGTGTTTTCAGAAGTTCAGCTGCTGAGTAGACCGGAAACAAACATACATATCCAGGCAATCCCCTCAACCACGTGATTTTCAAGGAGACCATTGAGAAAAAATCACTTTACAAAGTCGGATTTATGAAACTGCCAGAGTCATTCTGGGACCTGATAGGATGAGATAAGATATCAAAGAAGGGTGATGGGAAAACAGTCTAATTTCAGTGCCTGTTAGAAGGAGGTAGATAAAAAGGGACATGATGTAGTGAATGAATAAGTTGAAACAGTGATGTTATTCTAGAGACACGCTGTTTACCTGTATCTTACCAGATGTGAACTGTATCTGGGTGCTGCTCTTTCTCAAGAGATTTTAACAAAGATTTTAAAAAATGCTGTTTGTGTAGAGAGACAGTATTGGAGAGGAGGAGACTTGTTAGGCTCTTCCTGTTACTGTTCAGGACTTAGAAATTTTAGTATTGATGTAGCTTTAATTCTTTAAAATAAAAGCTTAAAAATATGCTTAAAAATAAGCTTTTTAAAATATATCTTAAAAGTCTTCTAATAAAAAAGCAGTAGAAAAATTTAGCACTTTCACTTCAATTTTTGGGCAATAGAACAAGTTCTTCTTGTGCTACAGATATCTATGCTGCATACATTTTAAACTTCATAAATTATATCTGTGTATGTTTGGAAATCTGAGTGCTCAATATTAATGACACGCTAGTGGGGATGGAGAGAGCTCCTACCTGATTCTTGTTAATTTAATGGAAAGAAGTAGCAGTAAGAAAGTCTCCTCATCTGGAGTAGATATCAAAATGTCATTGTGGATGTTGATAAAAAAAATTAGGAATTGCAAAATTGTAATCAATTTCATTGGTATATTTTTATATATACATCTTCTTCTACAGAATTAAATACTTCAAAACAGCTGAATTTTTTTTCAACAGCTAAGGCATCAAATTTTACTATATTTTTGCAGACAAAAATACCAAATAATTTCTACAGATAACATTGGGTTTTATTTTTTTATATCCCACTACTTCCTTCAAATGCAAGAAATTATATTGGAGACAAGCAATATTTCTGGCAAATATATTAACCTGATATTATTCTGCCAACTTCCACTTTTGCAGTCTTTCAGTTGGACAATCTTGCATTTCAGTATAAAAAGGTGTTGACTTTCTTTAAATTCCTTGTATTTCAACAGAAAGTTATATTTATGTTGATGATGGCCATTAGTTCCTGTTGTTATGGCGTAGGTCACTGTGCTGAAAGAGAAACTTTAGCAATTGGTGTATTGTTAAATGCTCGCTCACCTACTGGTAGTCTTGGTGTGTGTTTCTTCGTGGCCCAGTTATCACTATAGCCTCATTTTACAGCAGCATCTGACAGACACATCCTGAAGAAGTTCCAAATAACTCCCACAGCTATGTTAAGCAGTGGGTGCTTTTGCAGAGTCCCTCTTCTTAACAGTCTCTGAAGCTTTGGCAGGGTTTGCATGGCAGGTAGCCTCTGGACATGATCCTGTGCCATGTGCTCTAGGATGACCCTGCTTAAGCAGGGAGGTTGGACTGGATGACCCACTGTGGTCCTTTCCAACTTTACCCATTCTGTGAAAATGTGAAAGAAGAGTGTTCATTCTTTTACCATAATTTCATTGACTTGAAGCATAGTTTTCTGTCAAGATAATTTGTAGCAGATGAAGCAGCTTATGTTGGGCTTCAAATTCTTATTTGTGTGGAGGAGAAAAGTGGAAGGATTACTTTTCCTATTTTCTTTCCTTTATTTTCTTCTCCAAAAGCCTGTGTTGGAATTAATATATAAAACTCAGGTGGAAAAACTGATTAAAACCTGCCTTCATAAAAAAAGCAGCTATGGTTGCTTATGGGTATGGTAAGACTTGCTTCTTCTTCATTTGCTTTGAGTTTTCATCTTGGAGCTAGTCTGGGGATCATTCTTAATAGGCTTGTGTAAATGCCTGTTTCCTAAAATATCCACAAGACCTGAATTTCCATAAAAGCTTCATTTGGAGTATAAAAATGAAAAAGAATTGCAGAAAACAAAATTAATTTATGTTTTTGTATATTTCTGGTTAAACTAAACTGATATTCTTTCTGTTTGAATCTGTATAATCTGTGTTTGTTGCTATAGCCTAGGATATGTGTAAGGGATGGAGGTTGGTTTTGGAGGTTCAATTATCTTCCTGTCATTTAAACAGGAATAATAGAAGAGAATAACTCTTTCAGTAATATATTAAAACAGATATGTATATATTCATAGTGAACATCAAGATGCAATCTTTAAAATATTAATCTTTAAAAAAAGCCCAGCCAAAAATCCTAAACATGAAATTGACAAAAAAATCCTCCAAATACTCCAACAGTTTGCAAACACTTTGAGAATGAAGAGACTCCTTACATTATTATTACAGTGTTAACAACATGTTCTATCATACCCATAATCTTTGTTTGCTTAGCAGTTGCTTAGGCATTTTAACATTTAGGCCACAAGACCACAGTGACCATGGGATATTTCAGTGAAATCAATTTCAGAGTAAATAAACTTTAAGCCTTCAGGGAATCCATTCATAGACCCTCATACCACACCAGTTCTTTGACCATTTCTGATTTGAATTACTGTATTTGTGATACTGAGTAAAGAATTTCATTTTGATACAGAAATAATTTTAATCAGCTGAGGTGCCTGTATTATAGTATATGTAAAGGTTTTGATAGCCAATTTCAAAACTGCAGTGGAACAAAAAATATAAACTTCCTCTATTATAAGAAATGGCAACAGATGTTTAAATGCATCTTAAAAATTAGGGAGGACCACTGACTTTAAATATTTTAGCTTAAAAACGGCAAACCACCAAAACTCTTATTTGCATTATGGATCAAGGTGTGACACCCTATCCTCAAGGGGAACCATGCACCCAAGATTCATAGGTGTTTATGGTTAAAAGGGATGACAAAAGTCACAGAGACCACTTAGGAAAAAAAAACTCAGAAAAGTTTTATTAGTGAATTGCTCAACTGGCATGGAAATTGGTATGTTAATGTCTGTCCCACTGTGTAAGCACATGGCAGTGTGGAGGGAGGGAGGGAGGGAGGGAGGAAGGAAGGAAGGAAGGAAGGAAGGAAGGAAGGAAGGAAGGAAGGAAGGAAGGAAGGAAGGCAGGCATATATGTGCCTGAGGTTTGTGGGGGTACCTTTCTATAGATAGCTCTAGGTGGGGAAACCTAAGTTTCTCACTTTCTACTCAATTTAGTTCTCATACACAGTCCATTCTTTCACATCTTTTTGGAAATGGGTGAGAGGGCTTCAGGAGTCCTTGCTGGTCTTGGTCCCCACCTTTATATTCCATGGCCACTTCTCAGCCTCTTTCTTGCCCTTGAGCTGCACTGCATTGTGTTTATTTCCAAGAACTTGAATAAGGGTGTTTGTCCTGGAAAAGTGCTGCCCTGCCATTGCATGGCCCCCTTTTCCAGCAGCATCTTTTTCTTTCCCACAATGTATTGAGGCATGCACATTATACTATCTTTTGGGATTCTACACAAGGTCAATGGAGTTTGCCTTGTTTAGATAGTGTGTAGCCTTGAGAATATTAGGTGGCTTGGCAGAATAACACTGAAGTAAAACTTGAATAACAGCCTGTAGCTTTAAATCAATTAGTTGATTACCTTCAGTAATTACTAAATAAATCATGCATTGATCCCTTTGTAGTCATTGTAACATTCACTGAGTTCGCTGAATTGATGGTAGAATACATATCCTAGCATCTTCCTAGCACATGTGAAAAGAGAGTAAGAAATTGGCATTCAGTTTAGCAACACCTGAATTAAGACAACACTCAGATTTTTTAAAAGAGATAATTATTCTCTTATTAATATACAAGAGAGTTACAGATTTATTTTTTAAATTCAGCCTTTGATATTTAGCTCTAATTTCTCTAAAATAGAAAATCTCAGAGTCAAGGCTTCTTGTGTGAAAGTTGGCTTTTTAATATTTGTTTTTTAAATTCGCTTCATTTTTAGATTTTACTGACACATACATTGAGTGAATCCTAGTTTTTCTTTCTTTATAGCTTTTATACTTTGTTAATACACGCCTGATTTACTGCTCACTTTAAAGTCTGTGGGACAGCAGTAACAGTGGAATTCAAAATATACAGATTTGTCTTTTCTTTGGTCAACAGGTTTCTTGTTTTACAACAAACTAGTATATTTACTCAAGTTCTATGGGAAAAGTTCATGCATCTTGTTTATTTAACTCTGGGGAAATGGGGAGAAAAGGGACATTCTCAATACAAGATTTTGTCACTTCTGTTATGGAAGGACTCTTTCACGCTTTGCTCTCTATCCATTTTACTTTGAACATTTGGTATGCTAAATGATAGTGTTATTCAGCAATTTTGTAACTTTTTTTTTTTGTAAGGAGTACAAGAATTAACTGTCCAAACTTTATGGCATCCCACTGCCAAAAACACCAGAGCTCTCAGTTTACAAAGCTTTCTAACTTCTCTTCCTTTTATATTTCTCTGAGAGTCATCTTATTCTGGGAAATAAAAGGCATTGTGCTTTTTATTTTCTAAATGATATTTGTGAAAACTTTGCACTTAATGGGTACCTAAATTTTGCCGTCAATTCAGTAGTTTAATGGGTACTGAATGGGTGCTATAGTATCTGCAAGACACCTAGTGTCCCAGGTTCACCTTTAACAACTCCAGTTTATTTATTAATTTAATATTTTAAGCCTTTGTTTTAAAAGTTGTTTTTCTTTTGTTTTTCTTAATGTTTTCTGTTTAGAGTGGTTCATAGGATATTGATAGCCCTCTGCATAATATGAATAGGGGAAATACTAGCTCTCATCAGATTAGTACTGAGCTTAATAATGTGCCTTCTAATATGCAAAAATTAAGAATGTAGCCATGGCAAGGCAGTATTTCCATTTCTCTTAGAATTCAATAGGCAAGTCAAAAAATGGTATCTATTTGTAAGGAATTAGGCATTGCATGTCAATAGGAAGAGCTGCACATCATAGCTGAAGGATGTTTCTGTTGAAAATTGAATCTGGATATTTAATGTTTAGATTGTGGCAGGATCTGTGCCACTGAGAATACTCTCCATATACGGCCTACGATCTGGGGTCAGTGACAGGGTTCCTTGTGGAGGGCACCATCTTGGAGAAGGAGTCATTCTGGTTTGAAAGAAAAAAACCCAACATACTTTAAAAATCTACAGATGCAATTGTCAAACTTCATATAACCTGTATAATTTTCCAGTAACAGTATAGATTTAGACCTGTGAAACTGCTACAGAGGTGTCAAGTACGGGGGGGATAAAAAAACGAAGCAGTCCAACTAGTACTATGCATTTAACTTGCACAGCATTCTTGGAGTAATGAGGACAGGGAAAGGCTTTTAAATAAGTTCACTGTGAAAAAGTCTGACTTTTAAACTTGCAAATCTGACAATTTTTAAGCCACCCACTCTTCTGGTTAGTTTCAATACCAGCAATCAGAAAGGATATATTTCCAAGTCCAACTGCTATTAAAATTGCATATGCAGCAGTGTACAGGAAATGGTTTCTACAGCAAGTAAATGGAAAAAAGCAGCACCAAGAATTGTGAATTTTCAGGCTTCTATCATATGAAAGAGTAGCTCAGACCTGTTTTTTCAGGGTTTTGGCATTAATTAGGAGCTTTTTGGTTTTGGACTTGGTGTATGGTTAGCTATCTTTGATGTCAGCTGATTAACTTTGGCTTTAATATGTGCAGTGTACATAATCGGCTGTTTTTGTCTAATGAAGTAACAATTCCTTTTCTTGTAATTTAAAATCATGACATAGGTGTCCTTCCAATGAAAATGAAAGAAAGACAAAATATGTGTATTTTTTTCCGTCTTTTGTACATTCTAATGTCTTATCATAGCTGTTTCTTATCTCTTTCTTTCCCAGTGAAAGTCAGGTCTGTAGTTAAATTGGGCTTTAAAAAAAAACCATTAAGGGAGTTTTTATATTCTTGAATAACATGACATTAAATCAATGAGTTCAGTAGAACTATATAGTTACTATATAGAACTTTGTAGTTGCTATTTAAAGAACTATAAGAACCAGACTTCCTTTCTGCTTTCCATTTCAGTGTGGACTTACATGATGCTGTGTAATACTAAACTTGTTACAGGTGCACTGTTTGGTCAGAAAGATACCCAGCTAATAACTGGGCAGAGGTTTGACTATAACACTGAAGTCAAATTGATGTTAGACTTCAGGTTAAAAATTCATGGCGAAGGAAAATGTTTGATTGTTGTTTCAACTTTTTTTTCAATTGGATAAGCAGCATAGCATAATAGTATGTTATTTTTGCTTGGTATCTTTAAAGGATGTACATAAATTTATTGCAATGACTTATATTATTGACTAAAAAGAAATAGATTTGTTTTCTCCTCTTCAGAAATTATTTTTCCTATTTAGAAAAAAATATCTTTACCAATTGAAATGAATAGTCTGTTTTTTAATACAGTGTGGGTGGCTTTTCTGTGCTCATCGAAATGTCTAAATATATCTAGCATGAGTAGACTAAGATGGATGCACAGTGAATTGGAAATATAAAACAATTGAAGCTAACATAGGTTGTTTCTATAGCTTTAAAATGCTCACATTTCTTTTTCTAAATAATCTGTTGGATACAAGTATATTGGATGATTGTTCTAAAAGGATTGTACTACACTGATTATCAGGAACACTTGTCAAAACAAACAGTAAACCTGATTCTACTGCTTTTCATACCTCTATGAAACTTCTATATTTGTACCTTTAGCAAACAGGACTGTTACTGAAGAAGAAGGTGGAAGTGATAGAAGTTTGGAGTATATAGGACTGTGGAGGCTGTGGACAGTATTGCAGGTTATTATTGTGAAAGTGGACATCGCTGGAGATCCCAAGAGATCTGAAGCTGAAGACTCTCCTTATTTATTGTTACAGGAAATGCTTGGGTGTATTTTATAATACACTCCTTCTCTTGTAAGAAATTTGTTTCAAATATTTTTAACAGACTAAAAACTTTTATTTTAATTTTTGTAAATTAAGCACTAGTTGAGCAGAATCTTAGCCAGCTCTGTTGAAGGACATATATAAACACAAGTTCAGGCAGAAGCATCATTATGTGTAGACAAACACATAAAAACCACAGATAAAGGCAAAATCAGCTCGGATGGTTTTGAAAAGACAATTCATTAAACAACATAATTAATCATAAGATATCAATTAGATGTTTTATTTCTTTTCTTTGGCTTAGCTTTGAACAGTCAATTTGGAGTTGAATAGAGTGAGAGGATTGCTTTTGTAGAAACTATGGAATCAATTAACATCCTTCGGTTTTTTTAATGTCTTGTAAACCATAATTCCAAAATCATAAAGTGTGTAACAAGCTATTTGTGCAGTCATTAGCTGACTTAAAAATTTGATATGCTGTAGTTGAGATCAATTTAATTAGAATTTTTTTCTAAAGGTATTTCAATGTAGACTTGGAATTTTGTTTGATTCTTGTTCTCTTCATTATACTGAATAGAAATGCTATGTGATGTGCAGTAGGACATGATGTAGTTGCCATCAGAGAAATGTGCTGAGGTGACATGATTGGAGTGCTGCAATGGATGGCTACAAGCTCTTCAAGCAAGCAAGGATAGGCAGTGGGGTGGCTCTGTACATTAGGGAGTGTTTTGACTGTATAGATTATAAGACTAAGCCTCTGTAAGAATCAGGGGAGTGCTAGCAAGGCAGATATCATGACTGGGAGTCTGTTATAGACCACCCAATCAGGATGAAGAGAGAGATGAATTATTCTGTAAGCAGTTGGCTAACATTTTATGATTCCTAGCTGTTTTTCTTGTGGGAGACTAACTGCCAGATGTCTGCTAGAAATGCAACACATCAGAGAGAAGGCAGTCTAGGAGGCTCCTGGAGTATGTGGAAGAGAACTTCCAGACATAGCTGGTAAGTGAGCCTACTGGTGTGGTGCCGTGCTGGACCTGGTGTTTACAAAAAGAGAAGGGCTGGTACGAGATGTGGTGGTTGGAGGCTGTCTAGGGCACAGTGACCTTGAAATGATGGCTTTTGATTTCTGCTGAGGTAAGGAAGGGTGGACTGGGGGTAGACTTTGGCCTATTCAGGAGACTGGTTTGGAGAATCTGTTGAGAGGCAGTCCTTAATAACAAAGGGGCCCAGGAAAGCTAGAAAGAAATACTTTATTAAAGAAATCTTAAAGGTGCTGGAGCAGGCCATCCCCATTGTGCTGCAAGACGACTCAGCAGGGAAGAAGATTGGCCTGGCTGAAAGGGAGCTTTTGCAGGAACTCAGGAAAGAAATAAAAAGAGGCTTAAGACTCAGGAAGTGTACAAGGTTGTTACGTCATATAGAAGGAAAATCAGAAAGTCCAAAACTCAACTAGAAGTCAATCTGGCCACTACTTTAAGAGATAATAAGAAAAGCTCTTATAAATACATTAGCATAAAGGAGGAGCTATGGAAAATCTCTGTTCTCTGTTGGATGTGGAGGGGGAACACAGTGACCAAGGGTGAGGAAAAGTTTGAGGTACTTGAGGTATTAAGTACCTTCTTTGCCTCAATCTTTAAAAGAAAGACGTATCTTCAAGAGTAGAGTATCTTCAAGACAATCAACCCCCTGAGCTGGTAGACAGGGCTAGGGAGCAGAATAGACCCCTGATAAGTGATCAAGTTGGGTGGGAGTGCTGATCTGCTAGAGGCAAAGGATCTGGACAGGACAGAGACATGCAGGGAGACAGAGACATAGGGAGACACAGAGAGAGAGAGAGAGAGAGAGAGAGAGACAGGCAGACAGACAGACAGACAGACAGACAAAAGCCAATGCATGAGATGCAACAAGCCAAGGCCCAGGTCCTACGCTTCAACTGCAACAACCCCTCACAGCACTACAGGCTAGGGGAAGAAGGGCTGGAGAGGAGCCCAGCAGAAAAAGATCTGGGGTTGCTGGTCTATAGCCAATTGAACATGAGCCAGTGTGTGCCCAGTTGGCCAGTAATGTCAGTGGCATCCAGACTTGTATTAAGAACAGTGTGACAAGAAGGACCAAGGCCTTGGACAAGGCCATGCATTTGGCACTGCTGACACCACACCTTGAGTCTTGTGTCCAGTTCTGGGCCCCTCGCAGCAAGACAGGTATTGGGGTGATGTAGCGAGTCCAGAGAAGGACCATGAAGCTGGCAAAGGGTCTAGAGGGTAAATCCCATGAGACACAGCTGAGGGAGCTGGGGTTGTTTAACATGGAGAAAGGGAGGCTCAGGAATGACTTTATTTTTCTCTGGAACTACCTGAAAGGAGATTATAGCAAGGTGAGGATCGGCCTCTTCTCACAGGCAATTAGCAACAAGATGAGGATGTAGCCTCAAGATGTGCCAGGAGAGGTTCAAGGACAACAGGAGGAATTTCTTCACAGGAGGGGTTGTTTGGCATGGGAATGGACTTCAGAGGCAGGTGTTGGATTCACCATTCCTGGAGGTGTTTATGAAATGATTAGGTGTGGCACTTAGTGCCATGGTCTAGTTGACAAGGTGGCATTCCATCAAAGGTTTAAATCTGTCTCAGATGTCTTTTCCAACTTAATTGATTGTGTGATTCTGTGCAGGTGTGGTTTCTCTAGACTACTAGAAATAAACATAAGTAATGGAAGGTATAAATAAGCCACGTGCAAAATATCTTCCTTATGCTTAATAAGACACCTTTGCATTAACGATCTAAAGCAGTAGTTACAATGTTATCTGAGAATCAGAAATTAGTAAGACTTAATAGTGTGCCTTTAATTTAAATCTAGTTAAGATTTTAAGATCAAGATTTTACTAAGTTCTGTCTGGAAAAGCTCTAAGAAGATCTGTTCTCACAGGAATATGCATTGAAATTTGTGCTATAGCATTACCATAAACATTTGCCAATTTCAGGATCTGTAGCATCTTCCCTCAGCTCTTATCTGTGCTGCCTCTCATGTTACTAGTATTATGTACTGTGAATACTAGTGGATCACATAACTATTAAATGAAGATTGCAAATTAATGTGACTAAATATCATAGGATATAATACCGATTTTCTAGTAACACTATTAACCAAAGCCAGGGTGAACACATCTTCAGAACATTAATTTGTGTTTATAATTGTGCCATTTAATACAGAATATAATGATTTTGACCTTTGTGCACAAGGGTAAACTAATCCTTGGGTTTAAAGTAATTGCCACACCATATTTGGTATTGACTAAGCAGTTACATTGCCTTCAGGATCAAACAGAAGCAACTTGCTTGACTTAGACAATTTTAGTTTAACAAATACTGATTTTTACAAAATTATTAAGATTATAGACTTTGAAGGATATCATGAAAATAGGCCTGACTTTGAAATTTAATTTAGACTGGTAGACCCATATTTCTGAAAACAAACTAGTTGGGAAGATACTGTCTTTCCTCCCTTCCATACAGGATAGTCCATTTCGTAATGGACTCCTAGCTTTCAAACCTGTGTGTCAGATGAATGAGAAGTAATTTCTATAATTTCTAGGAATATGTTTTGCTAAATGTATATATATATGTACAGGAGAAAGGATTAAGTATATGCAAATGCTTGTGGAGAATTCATGGAGTGTACTTAAAAATTGAAGAGAGAAAATACGAAGACTACATAAAGATTTGAAGTTACCTTTGTTATATTGGATGTTTAGCTAATTTGGTCCTACCTCACTTCTCTTAAGTGAAAATGTTGCTTTTTCTGTTTCATGCTGGCTTGGCTGTTGTAATAATTACTTCTTGAGGGAGGGTTATTCGGCTTTGGAATAAAAAAATCTGTCTTTAATTCTGGCTATTAAAGAGACCATATTGAAACTCTTCTGTTGAGAATTAAAAAGAAAAATTGTTTGAACAATTTGAACAGCAGATAACTGTACTGATTAGCTTCCTCTGTAAAGTTTTGTTAATGATCTTATCTGTGGGGGGTATAGAGAGATTCGCCTGAATGTGAGGAAATTCTGTGCAGAAGTTTTGTATATGTTAGAAAACATTTTTATTATTCATATATGAACAAGAGTATTAGCTTCCAGTAGCTTTTTGTCATTTGTGTTTTTTCATAAGCTGATTGTGCAGTTTATGGTTGCTATGGTGTAGAAATGTGTCAGTGCTGCTTTTCTTCATTGCAAAAACAGGTCAGCTCCAATTTTTTCCATTTCAAGGTAGTAGCACAGATTGACCCTTGCAAATAATTTCCGTCGTATTCTCTATTTCTATGTTTTTTTATACAATCAACCAGTTTTGGAGAACAGAGGGCAAGAAAAATGGCTTGATTATTAAATGAACTTTTTCAACATATATGCTATTAAGGTAATATGACATTAAATGCGGATTATGACTTGGCATGAGAGAGGCATTACGTAGATAAACCGACTTTTTCAAGACTTGCTCCTTTCAGCATAGTTCTTAGTCATTTGGTTGAATGTCTTCCGGTTTTTCAGAGCAGTGCTTCCTAGTTAATACTAAGATTTTTTTCCTAAACTGGAGAATGCAATTTTTGGTAGGTTATGAACTTCCTTGAAATGAAAATATATTATTTTCAGAATTAAAACAAAACAAAACAAACAAAAACAAAAGCAAAACCCAACCAACCAAAACACCCCCCCCCCCAAAAAAAGAAAAAAAAAAGCTGCCAAACAAAAGCACACAAAACTAGCTAGAAGCTCATTCTCTGGTGTTTAAGCTTTTGATTGAGTTTTGCTTTTTTGCGGTGCTTTTTTTGTAGTTTATGTGTTTTGTTTTTTTTGTTGTTGTTGGGGTTTTTTTTCTTTGAAGGAGGTTGTGATGTTTCTGGCTTTGAGGGGGTTTCTTTGGAGAGAGCTTATTTTGTTGTGTAGAGGGAGGGTTTGCTGTCTGGAGCATTTTTGTTGGTAGAGGAATTCTTATTTAATGAATATATGAATAAGTATAATGGTCCCTGAAAGCTGATTTTTTTTTCCCTTCCTTCTGTACATAGGTATTAATACAAGAGGTTTATGGAAGTAATGTAGTTCTGTGGAAGTATGTTTGTGAGTTAGCTTAAGGCAGAAAATATTTAGGGGTCTCACCGAAAGCTTAAGTAACTTGACTCCTTGAATTGTGGAAATTATGCGAGAAAAAAATCATGTAATTGGGTTGTTCTGGTGCTTAAGAAGGACTGGAAGTGTTCAGCAGTACCTCTGTTAGGATTCTCTGGTGGCATCTGCCGTTTCTTCAGTTTCTATGTATAATTTCATCTTGTTTGTCTTCACATTACGTTTAATCTTACTGTAAAAATATTCTACAAATGGAAAATGTGCTTAGGTTTTCAAATTCATGTATAAGAAACAACAGAAAGCAAGCCAGCTAGTTTTGCTTTCAGTGTTTCATTCTGTATTATTTTCCGTATCTCCTCTCAGAAAAGTGTTGGATAGAGTTACATAAGAACTGAAGTAATTTTAATCTCTTGAGAGAATAACAAGTACAGGAAAAACCTCCAATAGTGTAGAAAACAAGAGTTCACACAATGTAGGATGTATTCCCAACTCTGCATTTTTTTCTATGAGATTATGTTATTTTTTATTTATTTCTTCTCGCTTTTCTACTGTTCTTTAGAGTATGTTTATGAAAAATGCTTGAGGGTTCAACTGTATTAATAAACTAGACACAGTGCTTCACGTAGGAGAGGACCTCTCTGTTGTAGTGGTAAAATGTGAGCTAGCAGACCAGTTGAAAATTGAGTTATAAAAGTATCTAGAAGATAGCAAGTTAGTTGTGGGGCTAGAAACAAGCTGCTTTTTGGTTTGGGGTTAATCTGAAATCTCTGTATTCTATTGCAGAAAAATAGTAGTTTCAGGTTGAGAATCCATTCCCTGTACTTTTAGAATACATTTGATTTGAAATAAAATTGAGAACTTAATGCAGCTGAGCAGAATGGTCAAACAGAATGACGTAAGAAAGCATGGTCACCCACCTTGCATAAAGCTCAGCAAGCAGTTGAAGGCCTATAATATTTTTCATATTAATGTATTTGTAAGACCTTCATAAAAATAGTATTTTGAGTTGTTGGAATTATTACTATATGTTGTTTTATTGAGTCCTACAAGTTAGACCTTATTTTATACTCTAGAAATCATTCAAAACTTCAGTTTTGGAACACAAAGTGATCTTGGTTAAATATGAAAAGTGAAGTTGAAACTTTTTTTATAATTAACGTTAGTAGGGAATTAAATTTTTCATGCTTTCCTTAAGGAAGCACTAAAAGCCATACAAGAATTGTTTTATATTGTATATGTATATTCTGTGTAAATGTATTTATGAAAACATCAGACCTCCAAAAACTCTGCACAAAGTCTCCAAAACAGCTATCCATAACAGCTGGTGCAGTGCTTTTTTAGATTAATAGAAATACATGAGAGATCCAAATTACATGACAGTATTCAATGCAATGGATTTTTTTCATTTATTAATGAGCATATTAAGAAAAATGACATTATAAATTATTACATTACATTATTAATCATTACAAATGTAAATGTACTGGTCAGAGAAATGCTAAATTAGAGAAATTCACCTTGGATATTTTGTTTGATTATGATTTCAAAAAGGGGAAACAGGTGGTGTTTAAAATTCAGTGTGCACTTGAGATTCTTGATGAAAGAAATCAGGAAATGAAGCTCTAAGTACTTAGTAAGATTAACAATATGGAGAATGTGTCCTTTGGAGGACAGTAATTTGCTGAATGTTTATACTTAGAAAAATGATTTAATGCAAAGTAAAAACAAAACTCCAAACCCTATCAAAACTCAAATAATTTAACATGTTTTAATTGCTGAATTCCTGCTTAGTGTCAAGTTGCATTCAGTAATCTTCACTTTATGAGATCTCAGCTAATCACAGAATTCTTAGGATTGGATGGGAGCTGTGGAGATCATCCAGTCCAGCCCACCCTCCAAGGCAGGCTCACCTAGTGTAGCTGACACAGGAATCCATGCAGGTGAGTTTTGTGCATTTTCAGGGAGGAGACTCTTCAACTTCCCTGGGCAGCTGTTCTAGTGCTCTGTTACCTTCTGTGTAAAGTTCTTCCTATGTTGGGGTGAAACTTTGTGTCTTTTAGTTTATGTCCTATCACTGGACGCCACTGCAGAGAGGCTGGCACCATCCTCTTGACAACTGACTTTGAGATATTTATATGCATAAATGAGACGCCCTCTTAGTCCTCTCTAGTTTAAATAGGCCCAGCTCCCATAGTCTCCTCATAAGAGAGATGCTCCAGACCCTTCATCATCTTTCTGGCCTCTGCTGGACCCTCTCCAATAGCTCCTCGTCTTTCTTGTACTGAGTAGCCCACAGTACTCCAGATGCAAAAGCTTATTAGAAATCTGATTTGTACCAATATGCAAAATACCTTTTTTACCCTGACTCTTGCTCTTGGAGCAGAAATTTTGTACCTATAGATTTTATAAACTTAGATTATAGATAAATGGTAAGGTTCACCTTTTACTTTCTGTAAGTAGATGTGAATGAGAGAAAATGAGTTTGAAAGCTCATTTTGACAGGTTAGTCACTGTGTATTTGTATTTAAGGAGCTAAAAAACCAACTTCATTGGAAGAATAGGGATTTTAAAAGTATTTAATTCTGTACATAGAATTAGCTGTACTTGCCCTGATCTAAGTAGATATGGTCACTGGACCTGGAGCTTCTTGAAATGGACTTTGGCTCTTAAAAAGAAATTAAAGCATGCTATGTGTTCTGGCAATGTAGTTTTAGGCTGTTTGATGTTTAGGCTTTGAGATATAAATGGATTACCTACTAAAATTTTTGCTGAGATGTGGAAATCTGATTGTTACCCACCTATGGTTATTTTAGCATTGTAATACTAAATATGTTTGTGAGTGTTCAAGGCCAGGTTGGATGGAACTCTGAGCAACCAGGTCTAGTGAAATGTGTCCCTGCCTATGGCAGGTTGATTGGAACTCGATGATCAAGGTTCCTTCCAACCCAGGCCATTTTATGTATGGTTGAGTACCACTTTTTCTGGTATCACTCAAATCAGAAAATATACTTACTTAATGTACAAACATTTCATTTTGCTTTTTCCTTTTTTTTTTTTTTTTCAATGAGCAATTAAGCAATTATAATTTTAAGTTAGATGGATCAAACATCTTAAATTCTTGGTCATAGGTCTGTACCCTACAGAAAAGCATTCAACTAGCTTATCTAGAAGATGAATCCAGTTATGAATCTGCAAAATACCCAGGATTTTGTTATTTAGTCTAAGCTAAAACACCAACTTTAAGTAATTGTAGTACATAAATTATAAAATACCACAAACAAACCAAAACCACACAAAAACAAACCCAAAGGCAAAAAACCCCATCAAACTCAAGCAGAGGGAATAGTAAAAGCTAGATTTTTCTGTCTTGGAGTATTTTGAGATGCCAACTAATTTTCCTTGCCAATTTTATGGTATAAACTTATTTTTCAAGTGTAGTATTAAAAATATTATGGTCTGACTGGTGATTTGAAATATCTCATCTTTTGGAAAAGCCTCTTTTCTATACCTTACTAAATGTTTTTCTAACCCAGAACATGTCAGATTTCGTGACAGTACTTTAGTAACTGATTGTAGCATATCAAGCACATTAATTAGGATCACATATGTTTCTTCATATTTACTAAATGGGTTTTTGATTGCATGTACATGTACTGTTTTCCAGCTCTTCATGTCTATGGTTCATTTTACTGGTAATTATATTTCTTGGCCCATAAGAAGAGTCTTCAATGTGTTGTCAAGTTTTCTGGCAATAGGAAGTTGCAACTGAGAAGGATGTACTGATGGAAGCAAACTTTAGGAAAGTAACATTAGGTTCTCCCTACTTGTGGAATTTTTTGTGCTCAAGCTTTTGCTTCTTGTATGAGGGTAGGTTAGTGAACAGTGAAGATTTCAAAGTAAATGATATGCAAATGATTGCCTGGCAAGCCATCTGTCCCTATTTTGGGCACCAAGACTTTCAGATTGTGTGACTCTGTAGAGCTAAATACAGACACTTAAAATATCCAAGAGTAGCAGACCTTTAGCAGAATTATTTTAAATCTGTGCAGAAGCTGCACAGGTTTTATCTTTGCCTACCAATATAAGCAGACCTTTACATTTAGTTGAGGAAAAGTTGTCAGGAGAGAGCTGGGTATTGCTGGCCTGCCTCATGGCTGAACAAGAAAAGCCCTATTCCAGTTATTTCTGGAGGAAGGTGGAGGAGTAGAAATATCTCGTAACTTTGTATTACATATGTAGTAAGATTGTGCCTCTATAAGGAAATACCTTATTACTAACAAAAAAACCAAAAAACAAACAACCCAGCCTGCTTGTCCGCTTTGCACACGTCAAATGTTTTTTCTGGTCTTCATTCTGATGGAGGCTCGTAGGGGTTACAGGAATTGTACTCTGTGTTTTAATAAATAAAATTGCATCCTGTTGCTAACAATGCTACATAGAGAAGTGTCAGTGCTCTGCATACAAATGACTCTTCAGTAGACAAGAAAGTGAATATCCCTGAAATGGTCAAGGAAACGGTAGAGGAATCCATACAGTCTGCCTATTCAGTGCTGCTCTGTAGAAAGAATGAATAATGCTAGAATTTGGCATGATCAACTAGGTTCCTAAATGATGTGCTAATTAGCAAAGCAGACAAAACAAGAACTGTAGAAGCAAAATGTAATTTTAAACAAAACCACCAGTTGTATGAGTTGATACTAATGTGAAGGTTTTTTCTTTAAATAAGTCTGCACTGGGTTTATATGCCATTTAGTTTTTTAAAACTTGTTATTCCTTGGCATGCATTCTCCAAGGAAGAGATAATCTGCTATTTCATCAATTAGAGTGAGAAATCTGTGTAACACACATGCCTGCAGTTAAGTAAAAGAGAAAGAGGTTTGTGTGGTAAAGTAAAATAGGAAATGGAAAGTGGTACTTTGCTCATTTTTGCTCTTACTGATCTCAGTGGAATTGTCCTTACCTACTTTATTTAGTACCTGCAATTGTAGACATGAAGTACTATGTGAAAAAGCACTAGATTAAGACTTACAATATTTCTAGTACAGATTCAATGAGGCAGAGAAAGTGTTGCCTCAAAAACGTTCTTTCACCTGGTGTGCAAAAGCCCATACCACACACAGAGTCGGGGTATGAGTTTATTTACAGTTCTGCACAGAAAGGGGGGCTGGATGGCAAATCAACAAAGTCAGCACAACTACCAAAACTTTTCATTGTTTATACATTTTAATAAACAAAAGCATTAATGTTCATTGGGTACAAGTTACCTAGTTCTTTTGGTAATTTATTATTGGTCAATATTTCTCTCACTTCTCATGCTAGTTAGTCTGCATGGTCTTTCTCTTTTAAATTGATTGGTTTCTTGAGTCAGTGGTTGTGATCTTTCCAGAGTTACCTTTTACCCCACTGCAGCTGATTCAGCACAGTTGCTGAGTTGTTCTTACTAGTTTCTTCCTTATCTTGGAGGTTTGCCAAATGTCCTTCTGGCCTGTAAATTCTGAATTCTTTGTGTCCACTATCAGTGGTACGTCTGTGTCCACTATCAGTGGTACGTCATTCTTCCCAAGCTTTGTTAACCTCCCACTAGGTCTGTAAGAATTGAGGCGGGTCCAGCCCCAAATGGTAACTAAGTCTGCCAACAAGTAATTTGCCTTTCTAGCCCCGGGACCTCACTTAGATCTTGGGAGCTGCTCTCTGTTCTGTGGATTAAATTTCCCTTCTTGTTGATGAGACTTGAAAAGTATAAAAAGTACAAATATCAAAATCATCCTTTCTTAAGAAAATTTTACACCAACCAAATTTTGCAGCAAGTGGAATGTCGTTACAAGCACAAATCACAGCTAAAAGAATGTGATGTAAACACCTATTCATAATGCTTGCACATCCATATTTCATTTTATATTTTAATCTTTGCAGGGGAATAGATTCACAGAACTGTGCAGTAGGTAGGACTATAAATCACACAAGGCCTAAGAAAGAGCATTTGCAGAAATGAATTTAAAGATCTGTTTTGAGATGACTCTAAAGCAGTTACCATTATCTCCATTGCTCCTAGGTTATATAGCCACTACTCATGAAAGCTCAAACCATCTCCTGTGCAAAAGGCACTTAAGTATCACTGAAGTTGGACCACAGAATCTCTTTCTGGGTAGATACTGAGGCTTGTAAAGGCACAGTTTACCCTAGTACAGAAATGTGTCCTCTCAAATATAAAGTTGGATGTGTAATATATAAATTCCAGGTTTTTGCTGGTGTAGAGGGTTTCTCTGAGTACCTTAAACTGAGAAAACTACACTGAGCAAGGAGCTGTGCTAATTCAGATACAATACCTTATTTCACCTGAATGTCTTCTACTACAACAATATAGGTAATCTGTGCTTCCAGAAATCTTGCCCAGATTGTCTTTATCTTCTTTCCCCTTATTTTTCTCAACTTTCCCATCTCACATAAAATCTCAGTAGTTATTAATATGGATGTCAGCTTTCAGGTAGGTACAACTGTGCCATTGATGTAATTTCTTTTATTTCAGTTATTATCTCAGTGAAGTAGTTGTTTTGTTAGGTATTAGTATAGCATCTTGGGAAACCTTGATCCTTGTCATATAGGATTTTCATATACGGTAGTACTAATACTTGAGGTAGAGAGAATAGCTGCAAATGAAACTTGATAATTATAAACATTCCAGTTGCTTGACAATTCAGTTTCTTATTGAGGGTTCTCAGTGTTTTCTCATGGCTGTCCTTTGCAAGGATTTTTTTTTGTTGTTGGTTTTGAGTGGTGTGAGGTTAGACCTCCAGTGCTCTGGGCACCAGCTTCATCAGGTTATCTTCTTAAATGAGCAAAGCAGCTAATAGTTGCTAAAAAGTTATTTATTGCAGAAGCACATCAGTCTTAAAAGCAAAGTCACAGACATTAAAGTCCATGCTAAGTTTTGGTATAAAGTCTCCCAGGTGGAAGCAGAAGCTGCTCCCAGATGTCCCAGTGGGGCCGATGTTGCTGGGCAGCTCCTGTCTTCTTCTCGGGTGTCGATGGTGGTGGCAAGCAAAACAAAGCAAAGCAAAAGCAAAATGGCAAAAGCAATGGTAAAAAGCACCAGCTCTCCCAAATGCATGCTCTTATATAGAGTCTTCCCAACAAGCTAAGACACAAACTTGGACTACCACTCCTTAACCTATTAGAATTCTAGTTTCTTGACATGCCAGGTTATGTATCAACTACATAAGATATGGTCTATCTTGTTCGATCTGAAAAATGTAAGCAATATTCTTATTATAGTTCTGTTATGTCTAGAACTACATTCCTGGAGCCTCCACTGAAAACACTAGTGTGTTTTTCAACCTTCACTAGAACTCGCACTGCTACTCTGGCATTTGAAACCTTTCACTTACTAAAAGCATTAGAGCTCATACTAAACCTTACTTACTGACTCACTTACTTATCCTAAAAGTTAAACTTACACCTCTACCTTATGTCTGAGTGGCTTAGTATACTTCTATCCATCCAAAGGCTTTAATTCAATCCCAGCATCCTGATTTCTCCCTGAAGAATTCAGAGAGACTTCTGGCTCACTGACTCCAACAGAGTGGTTATTTTATTTTTTAAACAAACAGCTAATTAAAAATGAAGACTCTTTTAATAGTTTGGGGTTTTTTAATTGTTGTGATAATATGGTATTAGCCTCTAAAGAAAAGTAATAGAAATGTTAGTTTATTAAAACAGTCTCTCCTATAATTTTAGTATATAGGGAGATACAAATCCTGAAAATTTAGGAATGCCATTCAGTGCATGGGCTTTTTTGGCCAAGGTTACAAATTAGTAATCTTCCTCAATGTAATTGTTTTAGAAGTCAATGGCCTTTCACATGCAAGGAGACTGTCATTTTCCATACATCCTTTATGAAAGAGTTCTTATCTAGTGGAGCTGTTATTGTACCATCAGCTTTTGAAAGCTGGAGAAGGAAGATGACTGCTAATCCTAAACACGGTGTTGAAATATTCTTCACTTACCAAAAACTTAATTCTGAAAAGGACACTTCATTCTTTTTTACCACACTTGATTGGCTTATTTTAGTAAATACGGTAGTCCAGTTGATAGCAAGATACCCAATTCCTATTCTCAGCTCTATTACGGACCTGCTATATAACCTTGAGAAAGTTACTGCACTTGTGTATGCCTCTCTAAGCCACTTGTCATTTGTGCGATTTATCTGTTAAACAGTGTAGGCAGAAATAATTACTTTCCATAGTATATGGAGTTGAGCCTTTCTTATAAGTGCCTAAATAGCAATGTATTTCATTCCTGTGGGCCCTACTGTTGTGCAAATAATAGTAATAGTAATAGTAATAGTAATAGTAATAGTAATAGTAATAGTAATAGTAATAGTAATAGAATTTTAAACGGTGAAGTGGAAAGAATACATGAGTTGTAAGTTTTTCACAATAAATTATAATGGAGACTTTATCTTGGTTTTACTGTGTGTATAAGAAATAGTTCTCTTTCTCTTGTTTACCTGCAAACCTCAATTATCAGAAAACCAAAATCAGAAATTCATAGCTTTAATCTTTAAGGCTCAGAAATAACAATACATTTATCAATGAAGCACCTTACTCCATTGAAGATTGTGCTGCCTTTCTCCAATTAGATTTTTATTATCTTTGAAAAATGATAAACTTTGCTTCAATCATAGACTAGACAAGACAAATGTTTTCAGTGCACTCTTAGTATTATATATATATGTTAGATATGTCTTCAGTGTATACATTTCTTGAAAAATGTCTTGAGTTCTAGCTAGTGTTTGTTTTAAATTCAGACTGGTTGGTCAATAAGACTAATGCAATTGTATTAGTGGGAAGTAGTTAACTGTGGTACTTCATTAATAACAAAATTGAGTAGACTTTACGTAGCTTTTAAAATAATGTGACTTCTTTATGGATTTGTCCTGATTAAATTCCACCCCTGTTTTTCTGGGATCTAAATGCTTAAGTACTACAGGTAATGCTCTTTCCCAAAATAGTAGAATATCAGTCAGTAATCTCTACAAAATAGATGTAGTTTTGCTGGTGCACAATAATAAACACTTCTCAGACTCAAGGTTTGTTCCATTCATTCTAGTGCCTAATTTGCCTGCATCAAATTATTGATACCAAAATTCCTTCAAAAAAGTTATCAGTGTATGACAGAAAATTCTTCTTTACTCTGAGATGCTCTCTGATGTGTATTGGCTCTCTTTTGGGGTGTCATTATTCAGCCTCTCCTTGAGCACACCAAGACTGCAAAGTCTTTGGTCATTTTGTTCTTGATGTTCGAGCATGAGAGTAGATAATTAACATATGCAACCAATACACCATGATAGTGCAGAGTCCAAGTCTGTGCTACCTGTCATTTCAGTGACTGAAAAGTTCAGCTGAATGTAGTTAAAACAAAACCCACACAGCACAAACAGAATTTTTTTTGCATGTAATGAGCAAGACAATAACAGGTAGCTTCAAAAAACCCCGCATAAGTAGTTCATATTGCTGAATTGATACACTGTCAGTGAGATTATCCAAAACAGCAGTTGTTTGCTAACACAAATAGAAGTTTGCATTTGCATCCTGAAACACTGAAAGCTTCAATGAAGTTTGGAAGTTATGACTGATGCTCTGAGAAGCAGAGGTGAAGAATTGTCTTAGGTTGCAATACAGGATGTAACCAAAAGTATGTATTCTACCGCCATCTGTTGAAACCAAGTAGAGCAATGATCCTTATCTCCGTGGGAGACATTATCTGCTAATGAGCCATCTGTTAAAACCAGGTGAGGCAGTCATCTTCATCTTTTTCACAACCCATCCTTCCTCCAGGAAGATACCATCCACTAATGGGCCATTAAGTCCCACTGTATGACAATTAAAATTACATAATCCCATTGGGAGATGCTCCAGACAAGGGAAATTCCAGAAGAAAACTAAACCTTTCCACATCATCACTGAACCTTTGGAGGAAAACTGCACCCTTCTACAGGACCACTTTTTCAACTAAACCACATCTGGTGCTCCAAAAGAACTGCACCCACCATTTAATGGGACTGCTACCACCACTCTGTCTGACGGGGTATCAGATTGTATTCTGACTCTGTCAGTGTTTTGGGTTTGTTCTTAGTAATTTCTATTTGTAATTTCTATTTTAATTTTCCTACTAAAGAACTGTTATTACTATTTCCCATATCTTTACCTGAGAGCCCCTTAATTTCAAAATTATAAAAATTTGAAAGGACAGGGTTTACATTCTCCATTTCAAAGAGAAGCTCCTGCTTTTCTTAGCAAACACCTGTCCTCCAATCCAGGACAAGAACGAAAAGAGCAGATCAAGGTAGGAGCTCAGAATGCAGATTTATTGAAGGGAGAAATCTTCTCCTAAATTTCCATCAGAAGAATTACTTATCTAGAATTATATATATGTTATATATATAGATATGACATATAGGCATAGTGGCTATTTTAGCATATATATTATCAACTTTGAAAAAAGCATCAACTGGTTTTTTTTGTAAATGTTTATTAGTCTCTGAAAAACATAATTTTCTAGGTAAAATCCAACAATGCTTTAATCACTTCTGCAAATTATAATGGTTTACTTATTTCTGGACATGCTAGGTATGAAACACAGCTTACAGAATAAGTAAATTAGAACTTGTGAATACTGGACTTGCTGGATTGCTTCCAAAGACCCAGCTTCTATAATTTCAACTTATGTTTGAGCACCTCTTCTTACAGAAATGGCTTAACGTCCACTATAAGGCATCTATGATGCATGATACAATTTTCCTGTGGGTGGTATGAAATGGAGAGGAAGCTTTGGGATGTTTTCCAAGCATATTAGCATTTTCCCAGTGCCTGCAGTTTTGTCCTGGTCCACTTGAAACTGGAATCAGCATCATTTTGTGCAAGTTTTCAAAAAGCCCCAAAATCCTAGTAGTTTCTTAGGGTCAGGTGGAGATGATGTAAGAGAAAGGTTTCATGTGCAGTTGGAGTTTATCCTACATTGATTTAGTTTACTTTGAAAGGAATGAAGGACTGATCTATCTGGAAGATAAATTTTCATAAATAAGGAAGGTTTTAGTCTTGCCCAGTGCATAGCAACAATAATGAATAATTATTGCAAGGCCAATTATTGACTGAGTAGATGAAAATTCTGCACTTCACATTAACTGAATACCGCCATCTAGATGATAATGCCCAGATAATAATTTAAAGATAAGGTTTAATTTAGATAATTTACGGTCAATTTCATTGAAGCTGCGTAGTCAAAGTCTCTAAACATAAATGGATTTTTCTAAGGTTTCTTACTAGCAATCTGTCAACACAGGAATAAGTGCAGATCCTTGCTAGTTATATGGTCACGCAAGTAAAATACTAGTGAGGGCTATTATATTTCGCATTTCAAACTGAAAACAACATTATTAAAACCGCTTCTAATTGTTCAGAAATCTGTAAAGCTACACTTAGTAGAGCTATGTGTGTACTGCATGCAGTACTGTAATGATTAATATTTCCTCTCCATTATCTGCCAATTCAAATTAACAGGCTGTTAGTTATTCTGTCATCTATTATATGTAATGCAGTGGAACAATCTCATAATCTGAGCACCTAGCATGTTGTCAGCCTGAATATCCTTCAACTGATTTAATTAGCAAAGCTCCATGTTGATCACTTTGCAATTAAACTTTCAGATTGTGTGAGAAAAAAAGGAATCCCTTTACAAAACAAAAAGTAGAATTAGGCCTGTGATAACAGTAATTTACTTGGCTGTTTTAGGAAATGTGTTAAACAGTTAATGAATTATTCAGCTCTGGTTGTGTGTAACATTTACAGATTTTAGTAAGCTTTCCCATACTAAATTGTACCATTTCTTGCATATTTATTAATAGAAAAAGGCTCATTAGCAAAATACATTATTATCTCTTACAAAGACTATCACTATGTTTTCCATGATCCATATATTTCCAAATATTATTCCTTATGTATATATAGATAGTACATGTGTTATTATTACCTCTGAGATGCAGAAAAAAACTTTCTATGGACTAAGATTATTTAACTATTTTGCTCAATTCTGTGTTCAAAGTTCTCCTCTGAAAGTGTTTCATTTTCAGGGATCTGAGATGGACTTGGGGATGCTGGTGGATGAGAGGCTGGACATGGCACAGCAATGTGCACCGGCAGCCCAGAAAGCCAAACGTGTCCTGGGCTGCATGTCATGGGTGTCATGGGCAGCATGGGCAAGCAGGCCCAGGGAGGGTCTTCTGCCCCTCTGCTCTGCTCTGGTGAGATACCACCTTGCGTAGTATATCGAGCTCTGGGATCCCCAAGGAAGGACACTGACCCATTGGAGTGGGTCCAGAGGAGGTGACCAAGTTGATCGGAGGGATGAAGCAATTCTCCTGTGAGGAAAGACTGAGAGAGTTGGGATTGTTCAGCCTGGAAAAGACAAGACTTTGAGATGACCTTACAGCAGCCTTCCAGCCTCTCAAGGGAACTTGCATGAAGGATGGAGAGAGACTTTTTACAAGAGCATGTAGTGACAGGACATAGGAAAGAATTGAAAATGAAAAATAGTAGGTTCACATTAGATATTGGGAAAAAAAATCTTTACTCTGAGGGTGCTGAGGCACTGGAAAGAGTTGCAAAGAGAAGCTGTGGATGCCCCATGCCTGGAAATGTTCTATCCCTGGTTGAATGGATCTCCCCTGGTCTGGTGCAACATGGTCTAGTGAAAAGTGTTCCTGTCCATGGCAGGGAGCTTGAAACTACATGACCTCTAAGGTCCCTTCCAACCTTTGCCATTCTGTGCTTCTGTGAATGTTGGAGCCAGCTATAGTTGCTTCCTCTTGGTTGCTGCTCTTCTATCTGGAAGATACCAAGCCCTTCACGTTGCTGCATTGAATGATACATTTCTGAGCCAACAGAGGTCTTTCCTGGGTTGCTATTTCCCCAGCATATCAGAAGACCCATTTTCTCAAAATCTGCCTTAACTTTCTCAGTGAGATGCTCTGGGCCCTTACAGTAGTCAGTAACATGTATGGACAGCAAAGTGTGTATTCATCAGACAAATTTATGCTCCTGCACAATATTACATAGTATTGCTGCTTTATTGCACCCCAGGCAAGTTCCCTGGCAGACTTGAAATAGTATTTGGTGGCTTATTGACCTTTACTCTTTATTTCAATTTCTTTGCAATTTCCTCTGTAAGGTGGAGTTTTTTTGCTTTTTGGGGGAGTTTTTGCTACCTGTTGAGTGACATGAACATCTCTTGGCTGAATGCACAAAGGAAGCACATTACTTTGCTTTTCTGGGAACTTTTTCTTTTGCCTTTCAGGCACATGGTATAAGTCAAATGTTCACATATGGTTCACATTAGAAAATTTCCATTTAAAATATGAATTATTTCTAATGTTGGAAAGGTTACTCCTACTTTAAAATTAAAGTAAACTATAGCTTTAAACTCCTGTCAGTTTCAATTGAACTAAACTGAGGAACATGCATCCACCACTACCATTAAGAAAAGTTAAACTATGAAGCCTTTGTGTTGCATATAACTGTATTTGTTGATGGAAAGATGAAGTATCAAACATATTTTAATAGTGCAGTGCAGATTTTCTGCTTTGATGGACCAGTTTAAATTAATATTTGAAATAATCCAGCTCATATAATATTATGTTAATTTGTCTCAGCAAGTTAGATTTTATAAATATTTCATGTATTTGTAAATGGTGGGAGAAAAGTAACAGAAATATCTCATAGAAAATATGGAAAGAGTAATTTCCTCTGACTGTGATAGTTGCACATCATCTATATGACGTAGCCTGTCTTTTTTTAGCTTTTATTTTCCTAACATTGAGGCAGTCATAATAACCAAGACATGCTACATGGGAGGTGTGAATTACGGTATGCTTGTTACATGTAAAGAGCTCTCATAGTTAGAAAAAGCACAACTGAGAATGTGCTAAACTGGGATGTTTTAACAGATTGACAATTATTTAATATGTATTCTTTAATATATTGCTTATTATTTTGCTGATCTCAGATTTGGTATGAATTGTTTAATTTGGGGATTTGAACATAATTTATAGTTAAAATAAATCTACTCTTGCATAAAAATATACAGAACTAATGCAAGAGATTGTTTCTGTCTGCATTTATCTCAAATGTGAAGAAATAATCTAAGTGTATGCAGGTCTGAAGAAATTAAATAGTGTGCGGTTCATACAGCTGTATTTAACAGGAATTCTTTGGTTTCATTTGGTATGTACAAATTAAGATTGTGCTTGTCAATCTGTTGTAGGAATCAAAATCACATGAAACACTGCTCCTAAGGTTTTGTGTCGTGTCACATTTCACTGCATCACTCAGATAAATGGATATTCTCATTTAGGTTTGTAGTTGTCCAGGGTTTCTTATACAGGGAATATTGTTTCATTGTGAATTTCCATTATTTTTGTTCCCTTCTATAGATATTTTCTTTCTGTTTTTAATTTTCCTTTTGGCAGGGTAGTGAAATGGTAGCTCTTAGACATGTAAATATACTAGTAATATTGAACAATGTCTTCAAAATAGCATATTCCTATGAATTCAGGGAAAAAATAGGAGATCAGAACTTCTCTGAAGAGTAATGAGACCCTATATAGAAACTCCTTTCTAGCCTTTTTAAGCCACCCAGGTATTTCACGGGAATGTTTGTTGCCCCAGTCTCTCTATCCTGCTTCTTTCTAGGGATTGTCTTGTATCTGAGACATTTTAACAAGTTGCAAAATACTTCTGAATCTTCCTTTTAATGGAACTTGATAGGTCCCAATAGCAGTGGTTCCCAACAGTTCCTTAGTTGCCACTCAGTAGCATGGGTGGATAAGGAGCAGAAATAGTAGACTAAATAATTATTTTCATTAATTGAAGTACTGTAGATGCAAGTTGTTAAATAAATGCAGTTCTGTATTCTTCCTGTATTGATTTAACCTTGTTCTGCAGTTATCGTTCCTTCTTACAAATATCTTAAAGCTGCTAGGGCTGTTTAAATTCTTCGTCCTATTTGTATGGCAGGAGATGTCATCTTCATTGGATGCCTAACTTCAAGCTTTATTGCAAAAATAATTTCCTCTCTTTTTTTTTTCTTTTTTTTTTTTTTTCTTTTTTTTTTTTTTTTTTTTTTTTAGAACATCCAAACATCTCCTATAATATTCTCATCAAGGTAGCTTCCTTCATTCTTTATCCAGTATAGTACCTGAAGTTCAAGTAGGATTTAATTGATTAGAATTACAACTGCTTATGAAATACTCCCAGACCAGTCCTGATTCTTATCAGATGTCTTGGTTTCATGCAATTTAAGTGGGGGAGGGGGAGGCACTCTAATATGAGTTACCTCCCCTTAGTTTTAATCAATAGCTTTCCACTAATAAGGGGAAATGAATACAAGCGGGTGCAAGTGAAAAAAAATGTCAGTATACAAACAAGTGAAACAACAACAGTCAAAAAATAACAGTAAATAATCACAAGATGCAAAATTGCTAAGTCTCACAAACTCCCCAGGGTTAAAGAGAGATCAAAATGACGGAGTGACCCCTTCACCAAGATGCTGTCCTTCACAGACACCCATGTGTGGGAAGTCAAAGGGAAAATTGCGGCAGGTCTCCCCTCTCCAACCCCGCTGCCTTACTCCATCTCTCTGGCAGAGGCTTTTCTGTCAGGAAGAGCAGCCAACACACCCAGTAGCTGGAACTAGGTCAAGGGCTAGAACTTAGGGAGGGGAGGCAATTCACCTTCTCAGCAGTAGCAGCCAGCTGGAACAACTTGGACTGGAGTGGGGCCATTCCACTCCTGTTGCAGTGCTACAGCTGCAGACAGGCACTCCTGAGATTTGCCTTGTGGCAGTTGAATATGCAAGAGAGAAACAAGAGGCAGCGTGGGAACGTGGTGGTGGTGGTGGACTGAAGCAGAGTCTCTGCATTGAGCAAAGACCAAAAGGCAAGAAAGGGTCTGCTTGGGCAACTCCAACTTTTTAAGGGACCAGCAAAACCACGGCCCTTGCAGTTACATACCAGCTACGGTGCTGGGTCTTAAAGAGACAGTAACAATTTTTGGGCACAGATAGGTATGGAATACAGTAACATTTTGGGTTACCCAGGAGATCTGGGAAGAGTTTTTTTGTGTTTTCAGAATTATTCACATACCTTTCTGCTGTGTTAACTGTGCATCAGCAGTCGTAGTGCTATATTTACAGTGCTAAAACAGTAATACTTTATTAGTCTAAGTACTGAGCTTTCTAGGAATTGCATCTATTTGTCTATTCTAAAAAATCCTGGAAAGTTAGGACTTTCCTCTTTTTGTTTTCCCCATCTTTTTTCAATTTATGTGAATATTTTTTCACAGATTTCACAGAATCTTCAGAGTAAGGGTTAGAATAATTAAGTGTGACTAGCAAATGATGCTAATTTTCTACATAAATTTTGAACTGTCTGAAATGTCAAATTCTCATTTATACTAACTACTACATAAACATAAGCCACATATTCACTCCTATTGGTCTGGCTAATTCAGGCTTTCACATGCTTCTAATAAATTGCAGAAGAAGCATTTATACCACCAGTTATTTACTCAACAGTGACATATTTAATTGATCTGTTCAACTATTACCAAAAACATAACATCACCCTCTGTCCCCTTCGTGCTAAGATAATCGGCTCTCCTTGCAATAGTTTGGTCAGTCATAACCTGGGCTATTCTCTAAGCTTCATGGGTACATTGCTCATGCCCATCTCCTCTGGGCCTTCTCTCATTGTAGGAGTTTATTGGCTAGCCATGCTGGGTCAAGAACTGCTGTTAAACTGCATTTTTACATCTTATTAACAAAAAGTTCTCAGCTTCTTTGGTTTAGCTATGTGGATTTAATGAGTGAAGTGATTGAAGAAGTTGATGCCATAGTTTACACAGTGTTTCTGTTGATATTCTCTAGCAGAAAAAGCAAATCCTGCTGTCAGTTATATAGTCATAGAATGGTTTGGGTTGGAAGAGACCTTAAAGATTATTTGGTTCCAACCTTACCCACCATGGCTGCTAATGGGTCTGGTAATAGAGATGAGGTTGAGCTCTGTTGGTAAAATTGGATTTCAAATTTCCCTAGGCATTCTCATTTATATTAATTGAGCCATGAAAAGCACAACCATTTGCTACTGTAAATTACATTAATGTAACTGTAGAAAAAGCTTTAATTTTCTCAAAAGTATTTAAAACCTATTTTCCTTTCTATTTTATACATTTAAGGTATTTTAATTATTTGTTATTACTGTTTTATATTAATTTAGAATTTCCAAGATATCCTAGGTATTGTGTAATTCTGTTACTTTTCCATCCCTTTGTAAAGGTTATTCTTCAATGATAATAGAATTTTTTCCAAATGATTCAGGAAAAAAAAATTCTTTAAATACTTGAGTGAAATGTGGGGTAAAGCTTAAAGCGAAGTTTACAGCACTCTGAAACAGTATTCAGTTTTCTTCAGTTGTGGTTAATGTCACTGGGAAAACATTAAAGGACATGCCTAAAGTTGTTGTAGATTTCATGATACAAAGTATTTTAAGGGCGTCTCAGTGCGGAAGGAAGGAGGCCTGTTTCATACAAGTAGCTTCTGCAGATGAAAAGACTGGGTCTCTTGGAGTTTCATGTGTTTTGGGGGATTTTTCTAGTGGTACATAGATACCAAGTCCGTGAAGTGAGCCATCACGTTTGAAGACGTTCTATCATTCTTATTCCCTTGTACACTATTAATAAAGTGGCTGTCTATGATACCAGAATTAATCAGACTTTTGCAATCTGAACTTTTACTTGAATAATTTGGAAATTTTACTGTAAACATTTCATTTTAGGGTAAATAATTTTTATTCTGTTTTATTTAGTGCAAGTAATTTTTATGCCTTTATTTTGGCTTACACAGTAGTTTTTTTTCTTTCATTGTCTCTGTAGTCTTTGTACGATTTCATTACCTCTCAGTCTTTTCTCCAGTAAAAGTTGGGGTTTTTTTCTTCAGGGACATGTAGGTAATGTCATCAACCTCTTCGCAGCAAGCCTCTATTCCTTTTGCATACCTGGGTACCATGTGTTCTGCATTCAGGGACTAGTGGGAAGTCTTTACGGCAAAAAATGTGAAAATCAATAATTGAGATAAGACCAATTTACTGGAAATAGCAATGATATAAGAAAAGGAGTAGTAGAACAACAATATTAGTAACAAAAGGTGTAAGACAAATAAACTATTCACACAGAAAGACCACGACAAATCATGACTGGCTGTCCATCACTATGCTTTCTCCAGAACAGAAAGCATGTCCTTCTTCTGGGAAGCAAGAGTCTTTTACTCCTGTCCCTGGCAGTGACATGAGGTGGTATGAAATAAAACCTTAGCTGCACCCACTCATCACAGTGCATGGCACACCAGAGCTCCTGGTCTGAAGTGATCCTGCAGGATCAGCCTCCTCAGCAGCTGGGACTACAAGCCACTATGCTCAGCTACTGTAAAAAATTAACCATGCCCTGGCTGAAAATAGGACGCTCTGGGAAATTAGTTTGGTGGTGTTTTTCTTGTAAGGCCTGTTCTCCCTTTAGCTCATTTGCCTACTCACCCAGTGTCCTAGGTGGATTTTATGATGGTGTTCTATTCCTGTTTTATCCCCAGAAAAGGTTGCTGTAACTTCAAGGTGGGTCCAGGGTAGGGGCGGGAGCTCTGGGGGCCCCTGTGTGGGCTTTGTTCAAAGCCCTGTTCCTGGGCATGCTCACTGTGGTGCAGATTGGTGAGTGCTTTGTTGTTTAGCTAGCTTGGTTTTTTGTTAGCTTAAGCAAGAAGTTTCTTTTTTCCCCTTTCCCTGGCCTGGAGAGACCGCAGCAGCAATTGTTCAGCCGGCTTTTGTTTTTTCTTGAACTGTTAGGCTTGCTTTTGGTCCAAGATCAGACAGTATCGGAGAGATGGTTGATGGGGACCTGCAGGGAGCCTTGGCAACCACTCTTCCCAGCCCCAGACCTCAGGAAAAGTTGAACCAACTAGAGAAAGGACGCCAAAATCCACCAGCTTCATCTGCTGTGAGGAGGAGACCAATGCCGAATGTTCAACAGTTTCCCATCTGTTTTGCCCGAGCTGCTGCATTAACTTCTTTCCTTTCTGAGACAAAAGCAGGGTGCCATTTTGTTCCCCCTTGCCATGCAGCCAGTCACTTTGTTTCTTCCCCTGACATTTTGGGGTTTTTTGTTCTGCTGTGAGTGGATGTGTGGGGAGTGAGAGGTGGGGTTCTGACAGTTCAATATGTAGCAGATATTAAATTTTTTTTCCCTGTGCCATGCCAGCACTTTGTTTGTCAATAAAGAGTTGGGTTTTTTCGCTTTCATCCACTGCTGTTCATTTTCTCATTAGCAGAAAAGAGATTGCTGGGGTGCTTTTTCTTTGGAGGAAACACTAGTTCCAGAGATTTATCTCCTAAACTTGCCTCTAAACCAAGAACCCAGAAGGATTAATTCTGGGATAGCTGACAGCAGCACAGTGAATGAAATGTCTCATTTAATTTGTTGATTCTGGTATTACACTATGTTGGAATGTGTAAAACAGATTCTGAGTCCCTCAGAGAGAGATCAGAATGCAGGGTTTGAATCAAAACCTTTAGAGAAATTAAAATATATTAAGCCACACAGACATGAAATAGTGGTGTAAGCTTTAGTTTTAAGTAGAAATATTATTAAGTTGCATAGATACAAAGTAGAAGTCTTAGTTTTAAGTAAGTAAAAATACGTTTTAAGTGCCTTAAAGAGCAAAAGCCTTAGAATTTAGTGTAAAAAACAAGCTTCAGTGAGAGCTCAAAAACATCGTTCTAGACATAATAAAAACATAGTATGAATATTGCTTACGTTCTTCAGATAGAATTACTTGCATAAGTAGATATGCTATATGTGTAAGGATTAATACCACTTTCATACTATAGAACTAGAATTCTAACAGGTTTAGAAGAAATGCTTCAGGTTCATGTTTTTAGCTCATTGGGTAATTTGTAAATAAAAATCTGTGTATTGGAGCGAGAGCTCTCTCATTCTCACTTCCTCCACCATCATCATCATCACTATCACATGAAAGAAGGAGAGGAAGAAGAAGAAGAGAAGAAGAGGAAGAAGAGGAAGAGAAGAGCAGAAGAAGACCAGGGAGCTTCTGCCTCTGCTCAGGACTCTGTACCAGACTGCAGCTTCTTCCTCTCCTTGAGACACTGCATCAGGCCACAGCTTCTGCCTCTACTCAGGACTCTGTACCAGAGAGCTGCTGCTCCTGCCTCTGCCCAGGACTTTATATCAGGGAGCTGCTTCTATTAGGGACTCTGTGCCAGAAAGCTTTAACACGGGCTTCATAGCTTTGGACTCTTTGAGACTGATGTGCCTCTACAAATAAACAACAACAGCCAACAACTGCTCTTTCCTGTTTAAGATCTAAACCCATAGCAATCTTGACAACAGTTTAGCTGTTGTTATCTGGAGGATTTTGCAGTTACTGTTTTAGTGTTAACTAGGTTGGAGAAAAATGTCCATCATGTATAGCAAATCCACTGCAGTACATTGTCCCTGGTTGGCCTTGCTTGAGTTAATTTATTTAAATGAATTTTTAGAAAGAGAGAGAGAAAGCAAAATCATATGTAAGGTCATATGTAAGGCTGATAGCTCATATGTTGAAAGAAAGGCAGTGCTGCTATGCTTGGACAAATTTACTTTTTTATGTTCCTAATCTGAGACAAAACAGTGGATACGAACTTCTCAGATAAGAAATTCAAGGTGAAGATCTTCTTCAGATGATTGTAATAAACTTTTTTATCACCTCTCTTTTTTTCTGCTATGCACTGAAAGGAATAATAATAAAAATGTTCTACAGAAAAAGATCCAGTTCTCTAGGAAGGACTCTTATCAATGCCATGAGGTGAGAATACCATGGAGACAGAATGTTTGTATTCTAAGTTAGAAAAGTGGCATCTTCAATTTTACGCTGAATTGTAGTCCTTTCATTAAAATGAAGGAAGAATTCAAGACAAAGTGACCATTTGGAAGAGGGAAAGTCTTCTTTGTGTCTGCGATTAATAGAGCTTTATATAGCAATATTAGGTACAGCTCATGGGTTTTATGTCGATACAAAGTAAGTATAAGTCCAAGCTGATGGTAAAAAGGCATGGAAAATCTGCTTGTAAGAGTGTATAACTGCTTGCACAAAGTAGAGAATAGAAGAGGTTGTTTTTCTTGCCTATTAATTGCTTAGTGATTTTTTGAGACCTTTCTAATAACCCTTTCTGTTCCCAATATTTCTTCTGCATCACAGTTCTGCAGAAGGAAGATCTGTCTGCAAAAGACACATAAGCAGTTTTGGACCCATTCCCAAGGCACTTTTCCTGAGTCTCTTCAGAAGATAAAATGTATAGCCCTCTGCATTCCTATCACTTAGCTTTGAGAAGTATGACCCAGTATGCCTTCTGATAAAGTTCACATTCAGGCCATATCCCTTCAGAGTGGGTGAAAATCATTACAAACCAAAATACTTCTCCTGAAGCATATGAACAAACTTAAAATATCTACTAATTTTCAGTAATATGTGAAAATAAATTTTTTATTAGTGTTTGTTTTCAGTGTTTGTTTGTTTGTTTTAATCTTCTTCTGGGGAAAAGTTTCTCAACAGCAGGCTCGTAGATGCAAGTTGTTCACTGATAGTAGAATTAAAAATGGAGCACTATGGGATAGTTTCCAGTCTTTCAACTTGAATCAGGAAATTTGCTTTCTTGCTTTATCCTAGCTTTCTCTCATGTGTATTTTCTGGAATGACAAAACCTTGAAGTTATTTTTTGAGCTGAACTCTGTTTTGTAGTCATACAACCATCTCTTTTTGAGTTCCGTGATACTTAATGATTGAAATCTGTTAAAGGGGGTTTGCAAGTCTTTTCCTCTCTGGTTGATCTGTTATGGTTTCCTCATCTCTACGACAAATCCCTGGAAGTGCTGATCAGCATCACAAATGGTGCCAAAGGAAATACTTGTTTCATGAGGCATTACATTCAAGTTTCTGCACTGATGAGACGTATGTGCTTCCATAGGAAAATAGATGTCAACCCCTCCCAAATTTTTCCTCTAAAACGGAGCACGTCAGTGATTTTGCTCTCTTCCCACATTCTTTGGCTTGCTGTACTGCTCAAATTTTTTTACTGTATCTGTATTAACTCCTTGACCATCTTTTAAATGGCAGTTATGCGTAAAGATGAGGTTGAGATTTCATAGCTTCTCAAAAGATGCCTTTTTTTTGTGAAGATGATTTTATTTATAGACTCACTGTCCTTCGTAATTTACCTTTTAACTAGAGAGTGGTCAAGTGTACCAGATTATTTAACTTCTACTTATTACTGTGTCAAACATTTGCTACTTTACCCCTCTGACCTATATTTTTTGATACTGGGTCACCTAATTGTTGCTGCATTTTGTTTTGCATGAATTGTTGTGAATTTTGCTGCTCATGCAAGTGTATGATCTTAAAAATAGTTCCTAGTTGCATTATTTTCTGGTACTAGAAAGAATGGCATTTCCTATATATTGTTGTTTTTCATTAACTGGGATATAGAAGATCTTTATCTGAAAGATAAAAAATGGCAAAAATCTCTTCATCTCTTCTGTTTTGCCAGGTGAAAATTTGACAACGTTTTTGTATTTCCCTACATATGCATATTAATTTCAACAGGACCTTAATAAATATTCTGATGAAGTTTTCAGATTACTATTAAAAAGCTAAATTACCAATTAAAAATAAAGCAAGCTCAGTTTTTGTGGGAAGCTCTTTTTTGTGGATTTTTTTCTTTAATTCATTGGGAGGTTTTTTTTTTTGTTTGATATGGTTTGCTTTGGTTTGGTTTGGTTTGTAGTAAATGTAATAATATTTTCAATATGGTCCTGTAAATAAAAAAAGACAGGACAGCATTATGTTTCAATTTTTAAAATTTATTTGGTATAAGCACAGATATTTTGACTTCAGTTGTTCATAAAATGTATTTAAGTGTTTGAACTCCACTGTACTTCTTTCTATTTTATAAGCTCCTAGATGATGCTATTTTATTTCCTTTTAAAAATAGTATGAAAATGTGCAACCATCATCATTGCCTGAAGGGTGTATGTATATGTGCATCCTCATACATTGTTTTAATTTTAAAAGACTCAAGAAGAGCTCTTTACATGGCAGGGTTCCCATTATTCTGTCTCTCATACGTCCATCACTATGCAAATAGTGTGCAGGAAAATTCTTCTTGTTGCCATAGTCATTTGTATTAAAAGTAACTTACAGTCAGTACTCAGGGTAGGCATGGCACTAGAAGTGAAAACAGAATGTCTTCTGTAAGACAATACTTTGCCCTCCTGCTATTGGAGTTCTGTCAAGACCAAGAATACTGTGTCATGGAAGTAATTGATTACATTAGTACTTTTGTAATTCTGTCATGTACAACCTGACATAAATCTGACATAAATAGATGCAAAGTTAGACCTTAAGTTAGAAAAAAATCAGAGATATAGATATTAATCTAGATATTTTGTTTACATGATCACTGAGCAGCTCACTATAGATCTTTACAGAGTGGTAAGAGTAATTGCATACAGAGATCTCTTGCTTGTCTGGATTATAAACCAAAATTACTAACTCTCAAAGCAAACACAGTTTTACACTACTGGGTTTGTGTAGTGTAAATAATGAAATGGATTAATTATCTGCATTTTAAATAAAATATTAAATGCAGCAGGAAATCTTATCTGCTACTGTCAATATCCAAATTACTTGAATAATATGGATTTGTGATTAATGCACAGTTCATGAAGAGATGGATGCTATGACCTCTTAGAGTTGTTTATCTGGGCAAAATATAAAATACTGCTTTAAAAATGGAGCAGCAGCAATGGCTTAAGTTCATATTAGCAGTCCTTGTAACTGTGAAAATTGTAGGAACTTGACAAGCTCTGAAGTTTACAGCCTTTTATGGATATTCATTGTTGGAGATGTTTGTTTAAAACCAAGAAAAACGCCTAAACCAAAAACTGAAAGGAAATCTATTAAACTTCCATTCTAAAGTTGTATCCTATTGTTTATCTGTTGCATTTCAATATAATATTACAAAAGATGTTTAATAATGCAGAGGACCTAGTTATGAAAGCAATGGCTTTACATCATTGAGAGCCATCTATAATTTAAAAAATAATAGAAGAAACTTTCTGAGGAATCATCTGCATCATATTTCTAGAGAGAGTCTATTTTTCAGAATGAGAGGGACAAGACAAAGAAACAAGCTTCCCAGCAGTAGGATGTATATGTGGTGATGTGTGTGTGTTTTGTTTACAAGCTCTAACAATCAGATTACTTTGGAATGAAATTCTCATGATGCCTCACTTTGCTTCCTAGATACTGAGATTGTTTTTTTCTTTAATATTAAGATGTATCTTTTCCTAATTTATAATAGGATATCAGGATGTTCTGATTGACTTTGGTTGTTTCCTAGGTAAGTGACACCAACCGGTTTAAATATAGCCTTGGCTCAGAGCTTGATGGCATGCTACAGCTCAGTAATGTGCTTGATGAGCATTCTAGAAAAGGATCACAGTTATAGCTCCAGATATAATTAGCATATCTTTGCTTCCCTATGAGGAGGGAGTAGCAGCAGCATAATGTTATCTTGTTGATTTTGTGGTGTAAGGCGTGGTCTGTTAGAGGTTGTCCCTGGCCAAAATGTCATAGAAAAAATACTGGAGTAATGTAAAAATGCCCCTGTGTGTCCTATCTTTTGTGACTTGTGGGAAGTGTTAGGTCAGACAGTCGTTTTGAAACATGTATGAGGATGTAAACTATTGTCTCTAGGAAAAAATATTTAGAGATATCTATGTACAATCTCACCTTTCAAAATCACTAGCACCACCTTTTGGGTACTCTTAGTTTAGTTGCTGGTTTTGGTTCCGACCCTTTATTTTCCTTTCTTCCATCTCTATATGTCTTTTGGACAAATGTTTTTTTAACTTGAGTTCATGCTTTTAAAGGACTGAAAAGGGGAAGAGAGGCTTGAAGAAATTAAAGTCAGTAATTCTAGCTAGGTGTATCTGCAGTTTATTTGTCTACATACATATTAATTTGACTCTGCTGTGAGATTAATAATATAAAGTGCTGCTTATCAAATTTTGAAAATGCTGTTTCTTCATTCAGAGCCACACAGACCTGGGTACTTTAGCAGATTCTTTAGCAGAACTGATAACATTTGTTTTAGTTAACCTCAACTGATAGTTCTGCAAATCATCCCGTTCAGAAAAATGGTGTAAGTGTTAAATTTACAGCAAGTCTTAAAAGGAGTCAGGAATTAGTAAAGGAAATTGAAGTCATATTGCAATGTTAAGTACAATGGCTGAATTTACTTTTTTTAATTTTTTTTTAGCTTATAATAAATCCGGTTGATTTTGCACGTGGCTTCTAAAATCTTTCTTCAAAATAATTTTTATCTACTTTTTGTTGTAATTTCCATATAGTTGCTGATCTATATTCTTGCTAATGAGTAAAAATTGATTCTTGCCAAAGGGCTTAAATAGTACCAAATCTCATTTCAGTCAGCTTTAATAAGCATGAGTTGTATGTTGCACTTGTCAGATGCAGCTTTTCATACAGCATCTGATGACTGTCAGTTATTAATACCTCCTTAGAAGGATACTGTGAGGCACTCAGCTGAGTCCTGAAGTAGTTGCCTTCATATTTTTAGGCTTGCATGTGCTCTCCACTAGGTTTAGTGATAGTATTTCCTACTTTCAGTTCTTTTTGTAGAGAATCAACAATGATCCGATCCAAAGTTTCTTCTGGCACTTGTAACTATCTCTGTTTTCTGAGTATCAGCAGCATATTTTAAAATTATATACTTTTATATTTTTAATTATTATCCACTTATTTTGATTACACATGGGTACTTTGTTGGTAATTTATAGCACTTTCTTAGGTAATGCCAGTATTAAGAAGGGCACTTTAATTCTTAACTCAATATAAGCAAGAAATTAAAGCAGATGCCAGTAAATCATAGCATTATTAAGGCTGGAAAAGAGCCTCTAAGATCATTGAATCCAACCATTACCAGCACCACTATGTTCAGAACTAAACCATGTCCCCACGTACCACCGTTGTTCTTCAAAAAAAATAGCTAAACGTGTTTTCTAAATTCTTGACATTTCTACATGTGTTGCAAGTATCAGTACTGTGACACTGATAATATTTTCTGTATTGATGTATCAGGAAAAGTTAATTGCTAATTTTTAATTATTGCTTCTGTTTTTAATCAGCAGAATAATTATACCCTCAATCTAGAGCTGGTCATCATTTAGGGAATATATGGGTATGAAATTAAAAAAAAATAGGAATCTGAGCATCTACTCAATTGTCACTTTAGAGTATCTTCTAAAACTCTGGTCAGAAGTCACAGACACTTCTGAATTCTTAAAAACATGAGAAGGTAGAAATTGTCAACTTGTAGCAATGCAAATACACACTTAGTGCCATGCCCTTGGCGGCAGCTGCTTCTAATGAAGAATTACCTGTGTAGTGATTATGCCGAGAGGGACACAACTGCACCAACACCAGTCTTTGACTAAAAACTTTTCATGCCTTCTCTCAGTGGACCTCTTTCAGGCAACTCTTAACTCCTTTCCTCATAGGCAGCTCCACACAGCGCTGACTCCTCTCCTGTCTGCAAGTTTCCTTCTTCCTTCTGCTTGACTGGCCCAAGCTGTCCCTTACCCAGCCACCTAATCCTGTCTGTCGCTCACACAACATCTTCTTAACTTGTCTGTCCCTTGCACGACCACATGTCCCTTGGCTCTTCACAGCACAGCCAGCAGACTCCATCCCAAACTACACCAGACTCTGGTTCTCAAGCTCCAACTGCAACTGCAACTTACTGTCAGCTAGATAGCCCTCTTTTATAACACCCATCTGTCGGGTTGTTTTTCATTTGTGGAAATAGTTTGGCTGTTGTCCTTGTAGTTATGTTGTTAATACAAATCTGTGTGTGCTTTGCCATGGTAACAACTTGTTACTAAATGAAGCAAGTGAAACTTTAATAACCAGATAAAAGGAGCAGGGCTGGCCAAGACCCTCCTGAAATAGTCAAAGGCAAGACTGGGTTGGTCTCTGTGTTTGCCACCAAGATCTTTGGCTCTGCTGCGAGAGGCAACGCAGTAGACATTGAGTGGTGGGGATGTATGCCATGCCAGACCATGAAAAAGCTAGCCTTCACTGCCAGCGAAGGGCTATCCAGGTAAAATACCTGTAAAAATACAAACAAACTTTTTGCTTCAAATTATTAGAGGAAATGGAACTTCAATGATACATGTAGTAAAACTAGAAACTTACAATCAGAGATAATTTAGATACAACAATTAACAATTTTTAAAATTATAGACATACATTTATAAAATTAGATAATTAATAATTGTTGAAACACTGTGTTATCACCCCACAGTCTGCAAACAGCTGACAAGTTTTAATTCAGTGAGGAATTAGATGATCATCTCTAGATAATGAGCATTAAATTCACTCTAAAATTAGCTTCAGCTGTCACATTGATAGGGTCAAATTGCCCTAAACGACTGGGGTATTATTTTGAGGCAAAAAACCCTTGGGTTACTGGATATTTTCCCTCCAGGTAAAAATTAAGTTTTGACACTTGCTTAAATTTAATTGGAAGGGAAACCCCTGACGGTTTTTTTAAAACCAAGCTTTTTAGGAAAAAAACTACATTGAAACATTTCAGGGTGAGAAAATAATCAAAATTCTTCAGCAGCTTGTTCTCTCTGAAGTTTTTCCTCAGGATAGAGATGCTTTGAACATGGCAGGCTCCTGGAGTATTTCTGTAATAATAACTGGGAAAAACCGTAAGACTAGCAATTCAGAAGAGACTTTTAACGAAGCTCAGATGATTTTCTTGGAACTATGAAAAATACTTAAAATTATGAGGCAGCACAGGGTCAGGTCATATGAAACCTGTTGAAATAAGAGAAGGAATTATTAAAAAATGAAAACAAAGGAATGTTAAATTTACAGCTTAACTGATTATCTTCATACATTGGAATCAGGGGTATGTCTGGAGGTTTCTAGAATTTACTTGGAATGTTGAAAGAATCCAAATTAAACAATAAAATATAAATGACAAAAGTTGTGGCCCTCTGGTACCAAACAAGAGGCACCATTTGTTGGGTTGTTTGTTTTCTTTAAAAGAGCCAAGCAGTTGTTAGTTGCTGTAAAGTTGTTTATTGTAAAGGCACATTAGTCTCAAAAGGCAGAGTTAAAGTCCGTGCTAGAAAGTTTTTGGTAGAGAGTTCTAAATAGAAGTAAAGCCCCAATTGGAAGTGGAAGCAGCTCCTGGTGCAAGGCCCCAGGAGGGCTGAAGTTGCAGCCACAGCTCCTATCTTCTTCTGGGCCAGGATGATAGCAGTGCGGGGAGAGAAGAAAGAGAGAAAAAGAGAGAACATCTCTCCCTAATGTATAATTCTTATACATAAATTACTTAAAAAGCTAAAAAAAATTAATCTGAAGCATTTCATCCTTACCTATTAGAGTTTTAGTTTCTTAGTACGAAAATTTATGTGTAAACTACGCATATGCTCTATCTTGTTCTATCTCAAAAAAATATTCGCACAGTATTTTTATTATGTGTAAAACTATGGTTTTGGAGCTTTAACGGAGACTTGTTTTCTACACTGGTATCTAGGACTATGCTTTTCAGCTTTTACTGAGATTTGTTGATCTCTCTCTGAGGAACTCAGAGAGATTTTTGTTTCAGACTCCAACGCCCATCCTCATTGGGTAGGCGAGGCTGTCTCCACTTCTCAGCAATCAGTACAGCTGTAATCCATTGAGGAAAATTGCCTTCTTCACTATCCTTACAACCTATCTTCCTGCATATCTGTATGGATATATAGAATAAAATAGTTATAATTATCACTACTGGTTTAAATTCTGGTGTTGTAAGCCATTTATTTCTCTGAATTTTTACCATTCACCAAACTTTCAGGAATATAATAGAGATACATTATACATATAAATATATATATATATAAATGTTATGTTCGTGACTGAGAATCAACGTAAGTACTTCTGATGATGATTTCATTATTAAATTTGAGAACATATCTGCTTCAGTGTGTTCCTGAATCATCTAAAGATTCTTGAATTTTCAAGGGCCAAGTGCTGCATGAAAACCAGTTTGCTTTGGACATTTTTTTTCTAAGCCAGATTCTCTAATAACCTGTAAAATAAATTCAGGTCAAACTTATAGCTTTACAGCTTCTTCAGTAAAGGTATTGCTTCTGAACTTATGTTCAAGCCCTAACTTCCTCTCTGTTGCAGAAATCTGGAAGGATGGTTGTATAGGAAAAAGCTTTTGTTCATGTACATCTAATAGTGAATTACACATCTCAAAAAAGGAAATGAAAGAAGAGGATAAGGTGACTTACTGATGATGAAATATTGCTGGGGTGTCTCTGGTTCTTAAATTAATGTCAAAGGTAGGGAAGAGTGTGAGTTACAAGATGAGTTACATGTATTATATATATTATATATATTTAACCTATTTCTTTTTTTAAAGCAACTTTAGCTGTCAGAGCAAATATCTACCAGTCTACATAGCCTTAAAGTTACCTGTGGCTATTTGGTCAGCTTGATTAAAATGCCAGTCTTGTATATGGTCTAGGTCTGATTATTTCAGACATCAGTTTAATTCTGGGGTACTATAAGCATCCAATTAGCATGATTTTAGAATTATATTATGAAAATAAATGATTAGTGTGTTAGGGGGAGAATTAGGAACAAAATCATTTTCAGTAGGTGAAAGGGAAAAATATGATAATAGGAGGGGTAAATTAATAGGATTTCACTTGTAATTCATTAAGTTAAAGTGTATAATTTCTGAACCTATTTCTAAATTCTGAACAAAAATCTATTGATTTGTTCTTATGCTTCTTGTGCCCTGAGGATTGAGACACTCGAAGGTGGTGTTGCATGTCAAAGTCACCTCATATGATGTTCTTCAAGGTTTATCTTATCATTAATAAACAGTTCTATTCATTAAGGATAGAAATGGTAGGTATTATTTCAAAGAAATAAATGAAATCTTGTATTTTTTAAGGCAACTACTTACTGTGGTACTGGCAAGGCTCTGAAAAAGTTGACAAGTTAGGTTTCTTCATCTAATTCAAATACATTTCTTGAGCTAGGTAATCAAACTTATATGCACTTTATGTTGTGGGTTTTGATGTTGTTTTTTTTTTCTTCTGTCTAGTTTTTCTTTATTTTGATTTTCCTTTCTTTCTTCTGCATAATCATTCCTGACATATGAAATTTCATTTTGTCTCATTACTGGTTGTAGGGTATTCAAGGAAAACCTGACATCAGGCAGCAGAATGAAGAATTTCCTGGAAAGGAGAGGGGACTCCCTAGGTATTTAAATAAATGAGAGTTTCCTCTGTCTCTTGCTCAAATACAAGGATGAACAGTACTAGAAATAAGTCAGATATTTGTACCCTTCTTAAAAAGTATTTTGTAGCTGGAGACTTCAAAATAAGCTGGAACATTTTGGGGTGGCAATAAAACACTTTTCCTGTTAACTATGTGTTAAGCTCATTAGTCTGCAGTGATGGGAGCTGTGGGTGACTCTTGGGGATGGTCCTGTGCAAGGCCAGGAGCTGGACTCACTGATCCTTGTGAATTCCTTGAAACTCAGATGATTCTGTGATTCTGTGTTTTAGTTTGCCTTTTTTGTTAACCTGATTGATGCTGCTCCTCTTTTCTCTTTCAAGTTAATAAGTACTATGTGTTTTCAGTACAGAGCAAAAAATAAAGATTAGATTGGTAGATACATAATACTTTAAATAAATACTTGTAGGCCATTATTGAGATGAAGTTGTTTTTTTGTTACAGGTTACAGGTCTAGAACAAACTAATTGACAAATCTACTCTCTCCTAAGTTCAGAGTTTAGGTGCACCTTTTAAATCAATATTTCAGAAAAAATTGTGTTTTGCTTGGTCAATCTAAGTGCAAAATGTGACTGTCATCTTAGTGGTGCTTGTGATTTCCTATGATGGATTTTGCTTCTTTTTCTTAATTTAAAACTGTTTATAAAAAATATTTTTTTAGGGAGCATATGTAATAATACATGTAATAAAATATTATGTAATAAAATTATACAGCCTTTGTTTTACCCTGTTGTCAATCCATGGTTTTCTAACATTAAAAAAAAAAAAAAAAAGAGAGAAATTGAGAATTATACAGGTTTACATTTTCTAGGTTTTTTCACACCATAATTGCTTGAACTTAAAACAAGCTTGTAGATTCATAATTTGCATAGTATCATATTAGCCTCCTTCATTGTGTTTGATAGTTCTCTGAAGGTATCCCTCACTACCAAGGAAATCATAACGTAGTCTGTTTTCAAGCTAATGGCCATATGTAACGTAAAATTCAGTTCCTTGAGGTTTAAATTGCTCATACGTTTAATATTGAATGTCAATTCATACTTGTCCAGTGTACCTGGAATGCTGATTATAACAGTAATAAAAATAGTTTGTACCTCTGGAACCTACAGGCTGAGAACATGTGGAGTGGGTTTATGTACAAAGTGTTTGCCAACCAGGATCTGAATCATTAATTAACAGATTGAAAAAATTAGCCTTTGCACCTTTTAGCATAAAATTAATAATAAATTCCTAGCTCCTGTGTAGAGTGCATTTGCATTTTCTGTTCAGCTGCTGAAACCCTGAGGACAATTAATTTTTTAATATATTCCTTGATAGTGTGATGTGCTTACTTTAATGGGCTGTAGGCAGTGCGTATGAATTGTATATTCTGTAGGCAGTGCATATGAATTTTGTGAACTGAGTGCTACAAAAGAAAGTGCAGAAAACCTGCTTAACATAGTATTAGATCATCTATTAGTCCTTAAAAATATCTTTTGAACTGGCAGCAGTGTTACACTCAGGACTGTAAAAAAAAAGAAAGGACAATACTTGCTAAAAGGTAGAGCCAGACTTTTTTTTTTTTTAATTTTTTAAATAAGAGTTCATTTTCCTGTATCTTCCATGATCTTTGCATCAAGGATTTACAATTCTGCTCCACTGGTAGATAGAAGAGTAGTTGCAAAAAAAGGCCTCTAGGCCTTAGGGTTCTACTCTCTGTACCTATCATCCTCATATGTACTTTAAATATGATGCCTTTCCAGCGTGTTCCAGTTTTCGACTTTCAGAGAAAGCATTTGGAAAATAAGAGGCCAAGAAACACTGTGGGTGGACTTAATTGGCACAAGTTGCTTCACTGGCTTTGGATTACTGTGGAGATCCTGCAAGTTAAATTTTATAGGGAAAAAAATATTGTAATCTTAACCAGAGATTATAGCACCAGGAATTGGTTCTGTCTTGCATTTAATACCTGCATATTACAGAGCAAAGAAAGCTTAGTCCTTGAATTTGTTTCATTAGACAACGTATATGAAAGATATTTTGTTAAGATTTCATCTTTGAAGCCATCAGATTCAGAAGCTTCTCCTTTTCCACTCAATATTGTCTGTTAATGTAAATATTTTTTCATGCTGTTCTAATGAAAAATCTATACTACATAAACAGATAACTTTTTGGGTTTTTTCAGATATTTTTTGTGTGCAAATTGTGATCAGGATTTACAGGGCAAAGCTTAAATACATAGATGAGAATGTAGCGTTTATCAGGAAGAGTTCAAGTTAATTAGACAATTAGATTGTTTTTTGCTGGAAGCAATTAAAACGCAGCTCCACACCTCCCTCTGCTAAAAAAGAAATAAAGCAAACAACTGTATCAGCAATGAGTTTCCTTTTCTTTTCTTCCTCTGAATCATGTATGCTGAAGAGTCTTAGCTTCACAGACTGTTTCAGACTATGCAGTAGAAAATGAACTATGAATGGTATTTTGAACATCAGTTTTTCAACACCCAGGGTTCACTGATGATAATTGCTTTAATTTGGCTACATTAAAAGAAGTAGCATTAAAATACCTAAATTAAACTATATTAACTTAATATATTAACCGGACTTTAAAAAACAGATTCCAATGTGACTGATAATGGATGATAATTGAATATATCTTTGGAAACTAGGAGTAAAGAACTGTTCAAAGATCTCTCAAGGAAGTATAACCTTTCTGAAAATAGCACTAAAGCAAAGGCTATATGACTTAGTGAAAAATGCGCATATAAGCTTATATAGGAATAAACCACTTACAGCTGTCCTTTTGAAAGTAAAACTCTCCCCCACACTCCTCCGTTAATCTTGGGATGTCTGATAATAGCAAAAGGCAATTTGAGAGTGTTTAGCTGTGAAAATTTGATAGTGGTGAATTGCTTTTGTACAGTTTTTATTTTAAAATGATAATGTATTGCTGGTAGAGTGCTTATGACACTGCCTGTCCCTCCTTTCCCAAATAAATCATTATGCTATATAATTGATGTTGGAGAAGCTATCTAAGAAGCCACACTTGAGGTACTCATTAGGTATATTTTACAGAAAGTGAAGGATATTATTTTATTGACAGTATTGCACTACTGCCTGCTTTGTGCATGCAGACACAGCGCTAATACCAGTGAAAATGGCTTTAGTAGCAAGACTAGTTCAGTTATAAATATTTAGAAATTAATAGTTGACCCTTCGAGAAAAGACATTGCATACATACATTATCCTAAAGCTAAGTGTTAATTCAACAGGCCGTGTAAGGAAAACAAGGGAAATGCTGTCATATTTTGTGTTCAGAAAGTCAAATGTACAGTTACTATAGGAAGGCACATTCCTCATGGTTGTTTCGTGTCTAGGAGGGCTATGAGGAAAAAAGTGAATACTAAAATTGTCACTGTTTTTTCCTCTTATGTTCATAAAATTCATCACAATAGAAACATAAACATAAGAATTCTGAATTTTTATTTATAATAAAGACAGATAGTAGGTTAAGCAGCAATCACAGAGTTGTGTAAAAGCTATATAATTTTTGGTGACTTTGCCACTAGTTTTTTAATATAAACAGTGAGTGTTATGCTACGAAACATTTGGATCTATTTCGCTCAAATAGATTTTGAACCTCTACAAGATGTGTACATAAATTTCAGTTCATTTAATTTTCTTACTGGCAGAGTGTTACTGAAAAATGCACAGTTTTTGTATAGCATTATTTCTGTAAAATTCCATAAAATATTTTGAACACTTACTACCCTTAATGTGCTGAACTATCTGGGATTTTACTGATGAGAATGGAAGATCTTGACTGATATCAAAGAGTTGCATTATGATTGCCACAAAATGTTTATTAGGATGGTGTGATGCTTAACAAACTTTGACTTTAAAACCTTACTTTTGTTATTAGAAACCAGTTTTAATACTAAGTGAACATAAATTATCAATACATATGTATTCATGCAAACAGAAAGACACAGATTGTTGTATAGCTCCTAAAGTACCTTCCACCGAGGTCAATGTCAACCACACTGTTGACATAATTGATAAGTTGGCCTCTTTTCTATAAATAATGTGCTGCAACTCCATTTCCTATTTTCACATTGGCAATTTTTGAAACCCTGGCATATGGTTAGGGGTGTACTGTATGCAAATAAAGATAATCTCTGCCCAAAGAACAGTCCTGCACCTCTGACATGGTCTTCCACCTCTCTTTGCTACTGTTGTGCTTCAGTTATTTGATCTTAATAAAAGTTTTGCTAATTGAACGGCATTTTATAAATTAACTCAGACAAGCATGATGATTGCTTCGTGAAAATATATATATTGGTCAAGTCTTGCAACAAGAACAGTGAACATAAGATACACGTGAAAGATGTTGGGCTGTGAGCAAGCCTATAAGAACTGTATTCTTTGTTTTGATCCTACTAATGCTGTACAGTTCATGTCTCCTAACTCTGGCATTTCTGCACAATCATAAAGGAAATTGTGCTGGATTTTGCTTGCAGCATAAATGGATGTGTTAAATTATGACTGTCCAAAGGTTTTTATCACAAATATCACTTTTGTTTTCTGAGATGCATAGTAATGCGTAATTTTGTATGTGCAGACATTTTTTTATACACTCCCAACTGGGAGTGTATAAATATGCCATCAAGGATCTACATCACCTCTGCTTTTCTTAAATTTTTGAAAAAAATACAAGGTTTTTCCCCTGATAATGAGTAGTGCATATAACTAGAAAAGCATGGGTTTGTAAATCTTCAAATGTTTTCATTTTGGTCCCCAGGAAAAAAATATAAAAGGAAGTACCTTGTATTTTGGCTCAGTGCAGTTTTAGAAATTTTATGCTAGTACATACAAAGGCTCTTTTTCCACGGTGTTCAATTTGTTTCTTGGTTTCATGTAAGAAAGTGTACCAGATGGAAGGAAAAATTGGTCTGAAAATGCAGCTGTTACTTTCAGATGGTTTTGGTTTTTTCAGAATAATAAACCGTTCATAGTGGGAGAGAGCAAATAATGATAGAATTACCAGAAAAATGATACTCCAAATTTTGTTATCAGCACAAATAATAAAATTCATACAGCTAATACACCTTGTAAGCAACTAATCCTTTCAATATATCTAATAATAACTTTCCATAATTGAAATCCTTCGTGTTTTAGTTATTGTGTTGATTTAGCGCAGCTTGGTTTTTGGTAGCAGGGGAGGGCCACAGAACGGGCTTCTGTGAGAAGCTACTAGAAGCTACCACCATGTCTGGCAGAACCAATCTCTAATGGCCCTGAAGATGGACATGCTGCTGGCCCAATTAGAGACATTGGTAATGCCTCTGTGATGACATATTTGAGAAGAAAATCAAAACAATGCAGGGGCAGCTTCTTCCAGGGATGGCGAGGGACGGTCGCCAGGGCCGTTCCTGGTGCAGCCCATGGCAATGAGCCATGGCTGCCACCATCTCAGCACGGCCTGCAGTGAGCCTGGCCTGCCTGACCGTCCCTAGCCAGCTGCACCACAGGAAGAAGGGCAGAGGCGGCAGTGGCGGCTCCTCCTTCCTGGCTCCCCACACGAGGAGAGGCGCTAAACAGCACCAGCACCATGATGCTGCCACTGCCTGCTCAGTGGCGTAGGGCTGCATGGCCAAAACACGGCGCGCAACTCACCCGCAAGGAGTAAGATCAACCTCCTGCGAAGTCCTTCAGGAATTTTTGAATTGGTGAAACTTGAAAAGAGGAGGAAGTAAGGACGTGAGGGAGAAATACACGGCAGCACTAAGGTCAGTGGAAAAGAAGGGGAGGAGGTGCTCCAGGCGCTGGAGCTGAGATTCCTCTGCAGGCTGTGGTGAGGACATGGTGAAACAAACTGGACCCCTGCAGCCCTTGAGCTCCACAGGGGAAGTGAGAGAAGTACTCACACCAGAGTGGGTGTATGCCGGAGCAAGCAGTGATCCAGTGGGAGACCCAAATGGAGAGAGAGTGCCCCTGCTTCTAGAGGCATAGGACCGTTGCTTCCCAACTAGAGAAGCCTGTCCTTAGAGAACCGTGGACACCCTAGAACCCTATATGGAGCATCCTATGGACAAGTGACCTGCACTGCAGCAGTTTTGAGAAGACTGACAGTGGGAGGGACTCATGTTGCAGCAGTTTTGGCAGAACTGCTGCTCATAACATGAGAGCCATCCTGAAGAAGTTAATGGAGAAATGTCTCCCATGGGAGGCACCCCACAGCATAGCAGAGAGAAGACTCCTCTCCCTGAGCAAAAAGATCTTGAGTGACAAACTGACCAAAAGCCCCACGCCCTGTCTCCCTGCACTGTCAGTGAGAAAGAGGGAGGGCTGGGGGCAGAGAAAGGTGTTTTAAAGGCTTATTTTGCTTCTCATTGTCCTCCTCTGACTCTCTTAATAATAAATCTACCTTATACCTTTAAATTTTCGCCTCTTTTGCCCTTAGAGTGTTTTCTCACAGTCCTTATCTCAAATCATGGGCGCTTCATTAATTTTATTTTTTCCCCCCTCACCTCTGCCCAGCTGTAGCACCAGAGAGTGAGCGAACGGCTTTCGTGGGTGCCTGACATTTGGCCACTGTCAAACCATGACAGTTACATATCTGAGTATAGATGCTGAAAGACAAAGCACATCATTCTGAAAAAGGGTAGACTTGTCCTTGGTAAATGATCTCATATTGGAATTGCCCTTGAGAAAACCATTCTACAATTCAAGTACAAGTAAAATCAATAAACTCTTTAAATTACTGTTGACTTATACAGGTACTACTTGTTCTTTAACCTTCTTGGAGTGTGTAGAGGTAAACAGAAGTGTCTATTTTAAGACTGATTACTGTTCACTTTGATTGTGGGAATTTGTAACTAACTTTTGCCTAACTTAAAGCCTGCGTAGTTTCTCAGAGTCCAACTGCTCTTTGTATTTCTAGGTAGAGACAGGAAGACAAGTACTTATACTGGGGGATAGGATCTTCCCCAGGACTCTGTGTTGTCTGAGGTCCAGCACCAGCAAAAAAGCTCAGTTGTCTAAAGTTTTTTGTTTAAATTACCATTTTTAGCTTCCTCAACACTAAGCCATTATCAAAGGGTAGTTGAATATAGATTCAAAATAAGTGATGCAAGCTGTTGAAATAAGTTACTTAACATTAAATATATTTAAATGCAGTTTGACCATCACATTTTTTCCTAGTGTAGGTAAATCCCTGCACATTTACTGCACAGGAGCACAGTTTTAACAGAGATGAGAATATATGCAAACTAGCTGCCATAAATATTTCCAGAATCTTTGTTTTTCTTTTTGGGGAATTATCAGCGATGGAGAGACAGGGACATCTGAGTTTGGATCAGAAGCCAATTTTATTGAGTATGCAAGGTATTTATATAGGGTTTTACTTGTATTGCGCTTATATAGGGTTCTATTTTTAGTTACAATTTCTCATTGGTTACACGTTCTTCATGACATGACATCACCTGGTAATGTTATCTTGCCACAAAGTTTCACATCTTTCTTGGTCAGTTCTTGCCCAGGGAGTATTTATCTTGCGTCTGTTTCTCCCATGGTTTCTGCTCGATGTGGCCTAAGATATCAGGCCTCTTTATTGGTTCCATTGTGCTCTGTTTTATTCCCCCTGGGGAACTGGGAGGATTTCTAAGTTATGCCTGGAGTTAATCAAATTTCAATTCAATTCTTGAAAATCTTTTAAATGGAATTTTTACTTTAAAATTATATATTAATTTCATATATGTAAATTAATCCTGACAATAGAATTGTAAAATATATTTAGGGCATTTAGAGAAGTTTAAATTCTACAGTAACATTTGCAGGCTGGAATTTGGACAGCCTATATGCTGATAATGCGGGAAATTTCTTAAGAGTGAATTTAGAATACCTCAGCTTTACTAGAGTAATGCCACAGACCATCTTTTCCAATTCTGATACAGTTATTTTGAAGATCAATTAAGTGAAGACCACAAAAGCCATTGCAAAATTTAGAAAAACATATGACAGTCGTGCTAAGAAGAAATGTATATAGACAACTTCATGAAGTTATGTATGTTACAGTACTAATCTAGTAAAAATGTGCTGAATAGAGTGAAGGAAGACCTTTTCAGTGGAAATAATATATTGAACCATCATCTTTGCATATATTGTGAATCTCAGGCATGTTCATGTACCATTCCTTGAAAGAAACTTCATCTCACTAATTGTCTTGCTGAAGAACTTAGTTATATTGCATTTTCTTTCATTGAACTAACAATGGAAATATTACTCAAAGATGTAGAAGGAGAAGGAAATAAACGAATAAATGTATGGACACAGCTGTTCTGTAAGTTACATATTCTCTGAGCAGGTTTAATTCACATAGTTCTTGGTGCAGCTCAAGAAGCACTTACGTCACTGGGAACCTGATAAAAACTTAGGAGTGAAGTTCCATTTAGCTCCATCTAGAAAACATACCAGATGTTGGCTGCTGATGGAGCCATCTGCTAAGGGAAGACTGGGAAGAGGGTAGTCTGTATGAAGTGAGCTGGGCATTTGTTGTCAGCATTTGCTTTTTATATCTGCATGTTAACATACTGTGTTTCAGCAATTCAGAAGGATTTTCTGAACAACAAACACAAATTTGACTGAAACTTGATAAGCTTATATTATGCTTATTGCATTTGCTGCGTGGTAAAGGTAGTTGTTTCTTCCCTCCTCATGTAATTCTCATCATGATATAGTCAGAAATTAGGTATTTTTAAATGAATTTGAAAGATTTTGGTGGGAAGCAACAGAAACATTAATATTTGCACTTGGTAATATTTTGCATTATATGTTACACTGGTATCTTTGAAAAATCTCTCATGTGTCTGTAGTTCCCATAGAGTCTCAAAAAAGATGAGGGTGAAGTTGTGAATGTAGTGATGTTTCTTTATTGTCCTGAGTAATTTGAAGATCAAGTACCTATGGAATCAGTGTCCAAATGCAGGCATGGCATACAACTGTAGTTTGTATTTTAGTTTGTCCTTTGTCTGTCTTACAAGAACATCATGACCTTGTATTGATCAAGAGCTGAGCAACTGAGTGTAGTGAGCCCTGGCAAACAGGACGATGTAAACAGGAACCAAATGTGCTGTGCATCAACAAAAATTACAGCTACTGAACTCAGATACTGCAATGACAAAAGAAAATCAAACAACAAACAAAAATAATGTTTTAAACTGCTTTAGGCACTGGATGAGTAAATACAGTGAGAACACTGATAGAAAGAAGGGGGGAAATTGTCTGAATTTTTTGTCATAGATCTTCAGTGTTTTTCAAAATATAAATGTGAACTGAAAACCACCAAAGATTCAAATTAAGAATTGACCTAAATCTCACCAAAGCCCTACATACCAGTAAGATAAGTTTCCAAATTGATGGATGAAATGGTGATTAATAAGTATGATTCCTATTAGCCTAAAATGACTATTATAAACGTAAAATTTTTTATCCAAAAGAAAACACATATTTAAACCTAATGTAATAAAAGTAAAGCATGCCTGTTTGGCTGATGAATCATGTTATTCGTCAGAGTCTGTCCATTCACGTTACTCTGTTTCTTCAAATACATTGCTGATGATTCATCAAGCTATAAATATCAGGATCAGTTTTTATTAGACAATGAAATGTTATTAAGCTTAATTGTATGAAGACAAACTTCAAAGAGAAGTCTAACTTCTTTAAAGAGAAAAATCAATATGGTTTTAGTGCCTGGCCCAATGAGAAGAGCAGCTGTTACTATATATCACTTGTTACAAACTTCAGTTTCAGTACATTTTGGAAGGAAATAGAAAGAATCATTTAACAGGATAAAGAATTGTTGAATTAATACACATAGCTCTGTATCATCTGCTGAAAGGAGAGATACACAGTAGATATTGTGCTGAATTGCAATGTTTTTTGCATACAGCCATTTCTAAATGACTTCCTGTAATTTAATCTGAGAGGATTACATATTTCTTATCTAAGCTTACAATATTTGGCAAGGGTTAGAGAAATAATTTTGCTTTTATACCCCTTTCATTTGTTTTGCATTTCTTGTTCTTTATAATCTATCCTTTTTTTTTCAGCATTTGTCTTTAATGTTTCACAAGCTAACTGATTTTTGAAATTGAAAGTTCTCTTGTTTCCCAGGTACTTGTCTGTTCCTCATAATTTGTATTCATAGTTGGTCTACTTTTTGTTACTCCAGACTTTCCTCATGTAAATTATGCTGAAAGAAGTATTTATTAGAATTCTATTGTCAGTGAACTTCACTGAACTAAGTCATTAAACACTGAAATAGACTTTCAGGGGATACTCATTAACAGTTTTGTCAAGTAAAGTAGAAATTTTTCAGCTTGATATCAACTGAGATAACAGTTTGGACAGAAAAAAAATTCTGTCATTTTCTATAGATTTCATAATGTTGTTAGATTCCCTTTTTATTAAACGTAGTAGTGTCCATCAAAATATGGTAATGTCCATCAAAATTAAATGTGAAGTTCCAAAGCAGCTGTACAGGATTAAATTATACAAGCTGTAACAGAAATGGTAACCTGACTCTATTTCAAGAGATGTTATCTGAGGAGACGTTATTAACAGTGCTGTGTTTAAGGGTGGTAGCACTGAGGTCTTAGTCAAAAGTTTTAGATAGGCAGCAGAAAATGAGACCAAAGGTAGTGTAATGGACATAAATGATGAAGAATATCAGAACTGAAAAGGGTAAAGTTAGAAAAATGAGTTGGTGTGCTAAATTTAAAGACTAAATCCTGTAGAACTCATGCAAAAAATCAGGTCTACATGCAGATTGTAAGTCCATATTTATGCAGTCTGTATTTGAATTAGGAATTTCCTTTTCAGAAGATGTCCGTTCCATATTACAGCTATATAAATCCAGTAAGGATTCTTTGCTGTAGACACGTTGCCTACTGAATAAGAATTTGAAGAAGGAAAAAGTCTTAACACACCTTAACACATACATATGTTTGGGATGAGGAAGAATTATTTTTGTCTGGGTTTAATCACATGTGGGTTTGCACAGTCCTTCCTCATGTTAAATCTCTGGGGTTTCTTGCCTGTGCACTTTTTAGTGGATGGATACAACTTTTTTTCTTTGGGTCGTATTTTCAGATCATGATGATTCAAATTGCTGTTTCATTTCTTGGGACCAGATATCTATGTCAGATGCAGATTTTCAGAAATCTCCTTCTTCTCCTTTATTCATTGATGGGAACTGACAAATGCATCTTTTCCTTGATGGGTCATTGATTCTACACTGCCAAGGGTCTGCCAAGAAAATGCTAAGTTCTTTTGGTTTGTTTACAATGAGTTTGTTAAAAAGTCAGAATAATAGATTCAAAGGGCCTGATTCTCTAGATACTAACTGTGTAAAAACAAAATAAAATACGCCAGCACTGCTAATATTTTGTGGGCTAATAAACTTACAGTTGGTTGGTCACTGAAGTCTACTTAAGTAGTCACAACCTGCTATAGTAATATACATCCTGACAATAGGACTTTTATTTCAACTGTTAATAAATCAAGCCTTGACCACAAGGTTATGTACACTATCCTCAGTAAATCATAGAATCATTAAATGGCTTGGGTTGTAAGGGACCTTAAAGATCATAGTTCCCACCCACTTGTCTTGGTCAGGGACGTCTTTGACTAGATCAGGTTGCTCATAGCCTCATCCAACTTGGCCTTGAACATTTCCAGGGATGGAGCATCTGCAGCATCTCTCAGCAACCTGTGCCAGTGCCTCAACACTCTCAGAGTAAACAATTTCTTCTTAATATTTAATCTAAACCTTCACTCTTCCACTTCCAATCCACCCTCCCTTGTCCTGTCACTATATGCCCTTGTGAAAAAAATCTCTCTCCATCTTTTTCTACCCTCTAGGTATTGGAAGCCACAATTAGGTCATCCCAAAGACTTCTCTCCTCTGGGCTGAAAAATTAACTTTCTCTCAGCCTTTCCTTCTAGGAAAGATGCTCCATCCCTCTAGTCCTTAACCACCTAAGAGTCCACCCATCAAATCCAGTCTCTCTCCAATGTGGTGGAGTACTCTGTCAAAGGCTTTACAAAAGTCCAGATAAATGGCATCTGTAGCCCTTCTCCTGTGCACTGATGTAGTCATTCCACCACAGAAGGCCACTGGATTGGTCAGACAGGACTGGTGGGTAGTGAATCTGTGCTGCCTGTCCCAAATCACCTCCCTGTCCCTCATGTACCTCAGCACAGCTTCTTGGAGAATCTAGTCCATCACCTTCCCAGCACAGAGGTGAGAGGGAAAGGTCAGTAGTTCCCAGGGTCCTCCTTTCTCTCCCTTTTAAAAATGGGTACAGTGTCTCCCTTTTTTTTCAGTCACCTGGGAGTTAACCTTACTGCCATGACTTTGCAAATAACATGGACTGTGGCTTAGCAACTACATCAGCCAATTCTATTAGGACTCTCTAATGCATCTTATTGGGTCACATAGGTTTGTTTATGTCCCAGTTCTACAAGTGATCATGAACCTCATCTTTAACCACCAAATATTTTGCACAACTAATAAAGGTCAGATAAATAATAATTTTCTTTGTTTTCCTCTAAATCTCCAGTTCCTCCCTGTTCCCTGTCCCCACTTCCCCCTCTCCACCCACCCCAGTTTGAGACACAGTGTTCAGGTAATGCTCAAATACAAAATATATAAAGTAAATGTCATTTGAGTATGAAGAATAGTTGTATCTGACAAAGGCTAGATTTCAGCAAAAGCCTATCTGCTGGTCAGCTTAATGCTTACATGACTTTTCCTGAGTGAAATAGTTAATGCAGAATTAAATTAAATCCGGTAGAATTAGTTGAAACTCAGATTGAATACTATATATACTATGTATATGCTGTGATTATGTGTAGCATACTTTGAATAATATGATCATGTTGGTTTTGGATTAATAAAAAATGTCACAGATTTTTGTAGATTTAGAATGTTCATATTTAGAAAGACAGGAAAATCAGCATTGCAATGCTGTGTTATATTACAAATTATTTCCATCTCATTTGATTATTGTACAATTTTATAGATTCTTATCTTCAACTTCCATATATTTTTACTTAGAATTATGATTAATCTTTTTCTCGCTTAAATATAAACTCGATTCATGTGCCCACTTCCACTACCAAGAATACCTTCAAAAGTTTGCTTTACAAATACCTAGGTGATCATGCACTTTGCAAGGGTACTTTGTAAGCAGTATTTGCTACAATTTGTTGCCCTCTTATCAAATTACCTAATTTTCTTAGAATTTACAGTAGAATCCCCTTAACTAGTAATTATAATTAGAGCACTTAAAGTTTTTTTAAAAGAGGAGCTTAAAAATAAACTGTTGCGTGTCTGCTGAAGGAATGTCTCAGTTTAGAGACAAATTTTAGGAGAAAATGCTCTGGAAGGAGCATTTCCTCTAAAGAGAAGGGCTTTGATAATCCCTTTTTTTGCCAACTGGTGGGTGAAAGTGAAAAGAAAAAGTTGGTGGCTGCTCCCTTTGTCTCAGGGAACGGGAGAAAAGAGTCCGTGCAGCAGCTCAGGCAAAAAGCAGCTAAGAATCTATTGGGCTTCTGGCATTGGTCTGCTCCTCACAGCAAGGGGAACTGGTGGGTTTTAATGTCCTTTCTTCTGCTGGCTCAGTCTTTCCCTGGCTGTGGACTGGCTGGGGCTACCCCCACAGGCTCCCTGGGCCAGGAAGAGAAAAAGCCAAAACAGTTCAAGGGGGAAAAAAAGAACAAAACAAAAAAACCCAAAAAACAGCTGAAGGATGTCTACTGGAGTCCAGGGAAAAACATGGAGAAATAAAAGAAATAAGCAATCCATGTCACCCATCCGAAGCACTCCAGAGAGAGAGCTTGAACAAAACCTGCTCCGGGGTTCCCAGGCTCTGTCTTGCCCCCTGGTTCACATTACAGCTACAGTAGCCATTTCTGGGCATGCTGCAGAAGATTAGGGAATGAAGTAACATCATTAAATCACCCTAGGACAACGAGATACCTACTTTAATTTGTCCTAAACCATAGACTTTTTTGCACTTTTCTTTTGTTTTAAGGGCTGGGGTTTTTTTAAGTCAGGAACATATATGTACCAGAAGTAATTTAATTCTTCATAAAAGTTTTGTTTCAAAGGCAGGATTTGTAAACCTGGCTGGAAAACGAAATCAATAGTCATTTGTCCCGACATAGTCCATGTAAAAAATGAATTCAGTCCTTATTTTGAAGACTAAAAGCTTAATTTCTAATATTTAAGGAAGTAACAGTAAGAGATGGAGTGGTCTCTGGGGTCAAGTCTTTCTAGTTATTAGATATTTGCCTCTGTTGTATACTGAAAATTAGAATCTGTTGGAATGTTTATTAATATCTATTAAATTGTGTCAGTAGAAGAGTAAAAGCTAATCTTAAAACTACAGGTAGATATTATTCCCTTGAAAACAGATTATACTGAAATTTACACTGGCACTACATTAATAAGCTAATGGTAAAAGTGAAACAACTTGCAGTTAGAGTACAACAGATGATTGTGGCAAGCAGAGTATTGCTAAATCATTCTATTTCATAATGAACATTTTTAAAAACCTGTTAATGTGCTCAAATGATAGATATTCATTTTAAGCCAAGATACTCTGACAATACCACATTATCTTGCTGAATGGTGCTAACTGATGTAACCTAGTATTCAGAGAACAGATCTGTATATAGTTTCATAGTTTCCTAGGAATATGTTTAATTGTATGTTATATATAGTCATGTAACGTGTTTCAAAATGTGCAAGACAACCCTGACAGTTTTTGAGGATTTGAAGTTTTCAGAAAATCACTGGAATTTTATGATGTTGTGGTGACACATCACATACACTGAGCCAGCTTCTTTCTGAACTGTCCTGTAGTATAAATCTGGCATCCAAGTTCAGCATAAGCAAGTTGTTCAATTTAGGGATTATTTTTCTGGCTGTAAGAATCCAGTATCCACCCACATCCACACAATTTACTATTGAATTTAACATTTCGACCTTTTCCTGCTGAAGTTACTTCTCTGACTTTCTTCTATACAGTGAAGAATGATGCCATCCTCTTTAAAGACTCCTATGCTTCATTATGACAGGTTTGACATGTAAATATGGGCGAGGTTTTCTTTCATCTTAAATCTTCTCCAGCTTCAGTGGAATTATTCTGATTAAGTCTTCTAACATCTGATTCAATTGCTTTACATGTTACAGTTTTTCTTTACTGAGCAAATGATCTCGTTTGTTGAATTCAGACAAGTGTGCTTGTATTCATAAGGACAGTATTTCTGTATTTGTAAAGATATGTTTTATAACTGATGTGTTTTCAAATATGAATGAAATGTTACTATGCCATGGTGAAAATATCTAATTTTTATTAATCTAACATTAGCTTCTGAAAATACACTATGTTTTTCGTATAATAACACGGCTGCAGATTGTTGGCATGCTGATGAGGAAAACTGACATGTGAAACCTTCTTAAGAATGCTTATCAAATGCATGTGTGACTAAAATTTGATATTTAGAAATCAAGAAGGGAAGAATAAGAAAACCGATTGACCATAGAGCTTTCCTTAAACCCAGTTCTGAGAATCCTGCTAATATTAAGGAAGTTCTGGCCTGTATCAGGAATAGTGTGGCCAACAGGACCAGGGAAATCATTCTTCCCCTGTACTCGACACTGGTTAGGCTGCACCTCGAGTGCTGTGTCCCGTTCTGGGCCCCTCACTTTAGGAAGGACGTTGAGATGCTCAAACATGTCCAAAGAAGGGCAACAAGGCTGGTGAAGGGTCTAGAACACTGGCCCTTTGAGAGAGGTGGGGTTGTTTAGCCTGGACAAAAGGAGGTTCAGAGGAGACCTTATCACTCTCTACAGCGCCCTCAAAGGAGGTTGTAGCCAGGTGGGGGTTGTAGTCAGGTCTCCCAGACAACTAGCAACAGGGTGAGAGGACACAGTCTTAAGCTGCACCAAGGGAAGTTTAGACTGGACATTTTGAAAAACAGAAAGGCTGGACACAGAAGGCTTGATTAGGCACTGGAATGGGCTGCCCAGGGAGATGGTAGAGTCACCACTCTGGATGAAATAGAGAAATGGAGAATTAAGAATCAAGCATTACTTTAGTCAAGCTTTGACTAAAAGAGGGACTGACAAAACTGTATTGTTTGCTATAATTTATGGTGCTTTCAAGAACAGGAGGAGAGCAACGCTACAAGGTGAGGGTCAATGGCTAGAGTGTGCAAATATTGCATCTGGTGTTGCTTGGGGTGATAGCAAGTAAAAGAGCAGGAAGGGCCTTTGCAGGGGTTTTACAGAGATGTTTTATTTCAGCCATGCGTGTGCATTGTCCAGAGTTCAGGGAACAAAGGCCAGGTACTTCGTAAGGGTCTAGTTTAAATACATGAGATGAGTAGGACAGGGAGAACATCAGAGACCGATTACCAAGGGATATGGGGGTGTCACAAGGGAGGGGTTAGGGCAGAGGGCCAACAGGGAGTCAGGGTGGGAGTGACTAGAGACTGAGGGACAGGGAGAGGGGCACAGGGTTGACCAGGGAATAGAACAGGGGTTGCTTTCCCTAATTGGGAATGCCTTCGGTCTCCACATGCAAACAGGATGCAACGACAAAGACACCACAGGATAAGGGGGTCCTAAGACCCCTAAGACTGGGAGAACTGATATCAAAGTTTGGAAAATGACCAAAGGACTAAAGAGAGAGCATGTGCAAGGAGGCAAGGTGAAAAGTTCAAACTGAGAGGAAGACTATATACTTCATCCCAAAGACCCTCAGATGACCACCAGGACAACCTAGAAGGAACAATGCGCAGTCACAAAGAGGCGTGAAACTAATTTCCATATGAAGCAGGGATAGGCAATGAATATGTATTAGGTAAATTGTGCATTCCTAGTTTGTAGAGAATAAAAGGAGAGGAGAAGGTCACCAAAGGTGTGCATGTGTTTGGAGGAGCTACACCCCCATGCACCTCAGCGCTAAATAAAAATATACCTACTCCTATAACTTACTTTTGTGGGTTATAGAGTGTTTTTCTGTGCTTCACAGGTGTGTTTAAAAAAAGACTGCACATGGTCCTTGGTGCCATTGTTTAAAGTGATGTTAGGTTATAGGTTGGACTTGATGATCTTGAAGGTCTTTTCCAATCTAGTTAATTGAGTGATTCTGGAAAGTCTAAAAGTGAAGCTATATTCAATTTTGTTGAGAATGTGAGAGTTCTTGAATAATCTAAGTGATTCATTATTAGATCACTGTATTTACAAATTTACCCTTTTTCACTTGAATTGCACTTTGTTGATTTAAATTACACAAGTTCTCAATGTAGAAATTGAGGTGACCAAAACAGATGGCCTGATCTGAGAGTTTGTTGGTTATCACATGGGTGCAGAGTTTAATTTCGCTGTATTCAAATATATAGGTACTGTTCTTGGACACAATGCAGAGTCAGAGCTTGATATCAGAGATAATACTGCCCAAAACAGAAAACCTTTGAGACCTAATTTTTAATTACTCTGTCTTGTGTCTTATTGCTATTTATAAAAAAAAATATTTTCTAATAGTGTTACAACCCATTCCTGAAGGTGGGGTAACTGACATTCTTACTAATGCATCCCTTGGGGCAGATTAGAGTGAAAGAGCACTGAATGACCGTATTATATATATATGTGTATACACAATTTGGTTGCAGCGGGAAGGAGGTTGCAACCATTTTGGTTATTATTATCTACGGTAATACAACAATATAAAAGTATAAAGGTATCATTTAAGAAAATGTCTAAGAAACAGAAAAAGGAAGTCGTAAGAGTAGATAGTGGAGAGAAAAGGTATCGCTACCTGTGGATGCAGTGAGAAAACCTGATTGCTGGAATTTCAATATCTGTTGTTAGAAGTGACAGTCACTGTCTTGATCAGGGGTGGCGGGAGCCCATGAAACAAAGATTTCAATGTGTTAATGTGCATTCAGGTGGGAATGCCAAGCCCCCTCCCCTGGTGGGAGTTTTAACACTGTGGATCATGCAGAGTCCTCTGGTGGAAGGCCCCAGAAATAAGTATGGAGGCACTTTGATTGTCACTGGTGGTTGCAGGTGACATCTGTCCCAAAACATGGGGTGATATGTCTATAAACAGTGGCTTCCTTTCCCACAGTTTGCCACAGTGGAAATTTTTGTCCAGATGCAGTAACCAGGATGTGCTAACCAGATCTCACCTATGCCAGGCCTGGAATTAGAACTTTCCTGTTGTGAATTCCTCATTTCTGTACTTATCTGAAGTTTCTGCTGTAGTGGCTTTTCTTGTGGCAAGTTCCTTCTATAGCTTTGACGCAAACAGTTCTGAGGGTTTGATTTGATTTGTGACTCACTGTGGTATATTGGTTATTGGCTTTTTGTCTTCACCTCTCTGCATGGTGTTTCATAGAAGATAATATGAAGGAAAAGAGAAGTGCATGCATAATTTATATTAAATTAAATGTTCAAGTTCTGGAAATCTCCTACTTTATGCAAATTGCTAATTATCAGGCAATAGAACAAAACATGTGCCGGTTGAATACCCAGGGGGCAGCCTGGGATGAACAGATGACCATTAAATGCTCAAGTATTTTTGGGGGAAAGAGGGTGGTAGTTCAAAGTGATTGCTAAAACTCTATTTTACCACCAACATGTAATTTTTTTTAAAACAAAATCCCAGCATACCAATAGCAAAAAGAGACCATCAGGAGTAACACACATTTTCTGTTGCTTAAAAAGGAATGGAAGTGATGACCTTATTGAAACTACCTGATTACTTTAGCAGGAGAAAATTCCTCCTTGACATCTGTTTATAGCAAATTAAACTGGGGATATTCTCTAAAACTTGTCGGGCTGACTACACATAACGTTACTGCTGAGGTAAGGCAGCTCTATTGCAGTGATACCTTCTTCAGAATCATATTGTTGG
>WBND01000784.1:381367-455574 GCA_013398595.1 Tychaedon coryphoeus
GCAAACTTCAGTCTGAAACAGTTCTTGATTGCAAAATGCAAGAGGGCTTTGAGTGGCTACTGTTGCAAGCCCCCAAAAAAATAGATCTGTGCTCAAAGCAGCCCTCTTCAAAAGCAGAGCCTCCACCTTAAGCAAATGCTGCTGGCAGACTCAGAGAGCTCCCTGCTTCTGGGCTCCTACTTAAAAAAAGACTGCAGAAACCCCCTGCTCCCAGTTCCATTTTCTGGCTGCAGGGTCTGATAAAGGCAGAAACAATTTTCAGGCATAGATAGGTATAGAATACAATAACATTTTGGACTACCCATGGCACCTCAGATTACTGATGTCTCAAAACTTCATACTTCCAAAGTTTTGCTTTCTTTTTTGTGTGGTATATGTGTTAAGGTAAGAAAAATCTCACACTGTCACGCATGCTAAATACATCCCTTTGTCTCCTGTTCGTCACAGACAATCCATTATTTGCAGTGTTTCAATCTGGTAATTTGCTCACTCAGAATTAGAACATCATTTCAGTGTATGAAACATCTATTTATCTATAATTTGGAAAAATTAGGCTCTATAGGTGAGCAACGGGACATAGACCAATTTGAAATCTATACAGGGTACTGTAATTAATTAAATCTGGATGAACTAAGATATTGCCCTGTTTTGAGGGACAGGTGTCTGCCAGAAGCAGAAGCTCGTTCTGGAAATAGAGAGTTTAATTTCACTCCCTCCAAGTATTATAATTGTTTGAAATCAACGACTCAAGGCAGAGATAAGGGGGTAGAAGTAACAGCTCTTTTACTGATATATCTAACCGTACTAGCAGAAACAACAGCAGTTATTAAAATTACTAACAAAACAGAGCAGATAACTCGGTTCCAGTCTTTAGCTGCAGGCACACTCTCTCTGCACTCGGTCGCGGTGGTGCAGACGAGGCTAAGCCCGACAGCTGTGGGGGAGCAGGCGGGAGCCGGAGGGGCGGGGGCGGCAGCGGCCGCGCTGGTCTCAGGTGGGAGCAGGCTGGGAGGGGCAGCTCCTCGCTCACCGTTTGGTTTCTGGTGGTCAGCTGTGTCCTCAGTGATAGCAGGGCAGATGCAGGACAGCTGATTGCAGCGGGTCCGGCTCTCTGCCTTCCGGACTCGTGCCGAGCAGAGAGGGAGACCCTCCTGCCCCGAACCCGCCGGAAACACGAGTAGCCCCGCCTGGAAGCCCAGTCCCACCTCCCCTTTTCTCCTAGGGTCATCAGGAGATCCTGGGCATAGCTGGCAGGCTTTGTGAGCATCATCATGGGGAAAATTCTCTAAACTCACACAGTCAAGGAACAAAAACCCAACCCACAACAGATATGTTTTCAGGTGCGTTGACTAATGTTTTGAGATGATCTCATGCTTTTATTCTTTGTGTTAGACAGGGCTATGAAGAACTGGAAAGACAGCTAAAAGAAGTCTTTAAGGAAAGGAGCAACATACTTCAGCAACTCTTAAAGACTTCTAAAGAACTTCAGGGAATTAAAGTAAACCTCCAGGTTAGACTCTGTCTCAGTTTCTGTAGGATTACTTACTTACCTCAATATTTTCTTACTGGTGTCTTTTAATTTAAAAAAATGTGTTTCTTTTTAAAAAATCATTAAACATGTGATTGATTATTATTTTGTTTATTTTGTTGGTCTTTTACTTAACATAAACCTGATGGTTTCATGGAAAATTTAATCCTAATATGTTGGGGCCTTTCTCAACTCAATCAAAATAAAATATGAAAACAGAACATAGAAAAAAGAAGGGAAGGACAAGAAATATGCAGTATTAATGGAGCTGACACGCATTTGTACTGGCAGCTACTGCAAAGGATGTCCTTTGCTGTTGCAGTTTGGATCTTTGCTACTGAATTCCATATATTCAACTTAATTTAGTTGCTCAGTTTACCTTTCTTACATGCCGTCTACACAGTCTGACTGGATTTACTGCAGGGCATTGCTTTACAAGTTTGCTTGACAAACTGCGCTAGATGACTCTGAAGTGAGAGCTGAGACTTCTCTGCATTTAACTTTTGGGTGTTATGGTTAGGCTGAAAGGGCAGTAGATTAACTCTGAACTCAAATCAGCTCCTCAGAGGAAAAATTAGATTAAAAATGCTGCCCTGGGTTTGAGGTCCAGATATTCGGCTGAGGGAGCACCTGTCTTTTCCCAGTAGTCTATTGGTCTGGTGAAAACATTTAGATTCATTATCAGTTAAAATTGGTCTCTCATGGTATGTCATGCCATTTTAAAGGAAATTACTTTTCTGACAATACATTTTTATCTTCATTGATGTAAGCTAGCTGGGAAAAATAAAAGGAGACGAAGTGCTCTATATGTTCAGAGGAGAATACTAGTGGTGTGTATCAGTACTGTGCTATATTATGTTATATTGTCTTATATTCCAGGCTTCTCTGGTTTTAATTAATCAACCCTTTGATTTTTGGGGTTTTTGGTTTGGGAGTTAGGTTTAATTTAGGGTTTTTTTGAGTGCTTTATCACTGTTACTGTAGTCTTTTTCGTACTTTTTTAGAGAAATATGCCTCTTGTAGCAAATTTATTTTAGAACGTAGCACAATTGAAGGTAGTATTCAGCAAAATTACACTGTGAAATATTTTAGATTCAACACTACAGAGATTCTGATATGGGCAAAGAGCTGTAGTATTATCTTCTGTATTTACACAATGACTTGGTCATAAAATTCTAATGCTTTTAGTAGTTTGTCTGTTTCTAAATAGGCTTATTGTATTTATCTCTCCTTTATTATTTGAAAAATATACAGCTGTGTACAGTTAACTATTTTTGAGTTACAGTAAAAGAAAATTAGATTATTCTTCTATTTTGTAAGTGGTAATGTCTGCAATTCACCAGGACCATTTTATGAATAAGGGCCAAATACTTACACAGATTAATAAAAAAAAATATCTCTTTAATGGAGTTTTCTGTTGTTGCTATCAGTCTTTAAAAAATGATGAAACATCGACCAAAAAGGATGTGCAGAAACTTCTGGAACTGGGCCAAAACCAAAGGTAAGACCCTTTCCTTCTCTTTCCATTTCCTGACTAAAAACTGTCAGACTAGCAAATTCCACTTTCCCTTTTACTATATAGATAAATACAGCTGTACTCCAGTCTGCTGATTGTGACAGTAAAATAAAGGCAGGAAATAATCTTTTTGAAACAAATGATGGATTTGCTGGTATTGGACATATGATAGGAAAATGTATTAAAATGGTATGGTGAGATAAAGATATCGCTAAATGCTAAAGAAAGGCATTTTGAATTTTAAAAGAAGAATTAGTCATGAAGTATTCCTTCAAAAATAAATTCAAAATTTTTAGAAAATTAAATTACTGAAGTGTCCAAATCTCTGCTTTTGGAGATGAAGACATTTATTCAAACCTCTTAATTAAATGTTTATGTGTGTAGATACTCAAAATCACTAGTCCATGTGCAAACAGGAACAGTTGCACTGGATATTTGTAATGAATGATTTAGGAGAAGAAAGAAGTATTAATTTCAAATTATTTATTGAGCACTTAAAAAACTAGTTCCCATGACTGGGAATGCAAGTTCCTAGCCTAGTCCTTAGTCTCAGTTTCCCTAGTACTTCATTGTGAGTAAGTCTCATCATTCTGTGTCTCTTAATTCTTGAAATTCTGATTAGCAAATAGCAAAATCAATACAATTTTAATAACAAGAAAACGTAACTAATATAATGACCACTTTTGCTGGGAAAAAAAGTATATAATGAGTGCATCTATACTTCATATTTTTCCCTAGGAAAAATATTTAGTAAGAAACTTTATTAAGTTCATACTTCCTTCATTGTTAAAAATGCAATAATTAAATTCCATGTAAGACCATTCCATGGTCTGATATCTACATTCACTATAGAAGTACACATGGAAGTACATACGAAATTGCGTTGCTACGTAGAAACCTTGTCAGAAAATGACCTCCACATCTTAAATACCCAATATATAAGACCCACAGCGCAATACCAGTAGAATTTCTTCTTTTTACTGTGATAGATAACAATCTTTCAGGTATTCCAGACAAATATATTAATTATAAAGGCAGGACTTTAGCTAGTGTCCTGTTTAAATACTACTGTGGCTTGGATGTGACTGAAGGTGTACATCTCAGCATCGCAGCTGTCCTTCGCACAGATGAAATCCTTCATTATACATGAATGCAGTTTTGTGGTGGTTTGATTGTTGTGCAACTTTCCTTTCTGAAATTGAGACATGAATTGATTGAAAGTATTAATGGACTGTGTAGTAAATAGATCTCAGTTGCAGATGGGAAAATTGAGTCTGCTGAAAGAAAATTTTATTATATATTTCAAATATCTCTCAAGATCCACCCAAAATTACATGTTGACTTTTGCTTCTAAGGCATCCAGTCATTGACTATATTGCACAAGAGCAGTTCCCAGAAATAAAGAGTGGATCAATGCAATCTGCTGCTGAGCAGCCCACTCCATCGTTCAGAAAATGAAAGGTTTTTACAGTATACTACAAGAAAATCCTGTTGCCAGATGTTTACAGACTTACTAGATTTAATTTCCAGAGAGGTGTAGAAGTTCAGTGTATGAAAGAGCGATTAAAAATATGCCAGGGAATCTTCCTCATAGAATTTCGCTAAGGGAGGGTCACAGTTTATTTGACAGGGTCCTCATGCTATGTTTTATTTGCAGTAAATAAAGAAAAGTGAACACAGTCATATGCATTGGAGCCAAAATTCAAAATATATCCCATTTGGTCTGCATTTGGTCTGAGCACGACTTTGATTATGCTTTACAATGCTGGGCGGTACAGTAAAGTTTAGAGTACTAGAATCTCAGTTTTTGTAAGTAAATGTTCTGCTGACTTAAAAATAGATTTTTTAAAATTCCTTTTGTGCAAATTCTTCAGTAATTCCCAAACTGCAAGTAAAACTTGGTCACTTTCTATGATGCCCCCAGTTTTATTCTTCCTGTGCATCATCAACGCATTGAAATGATGGCATCAGTTAGTGTTGATGGTATATTTTTTTAATGCTGCTCAACCACTTTTTCAATTAAATCTGTTCTGTACCAAGTGTTGACAAAATTGCTGAAAGTAGTAGGGGTTATCAGCAAAAAAAAAAAAAAAGATCCAGCAGATAACAAGTTCTTTTAAAATTAGGTGTTTTCCATTCAGTTAGTTTTCACAGGCTAAATTATTATCTGTTACTCTGTGTAAATCCAATTTTGGCTTGATCTTCATTGAGAGTTTATCCATGCAAGCAGCAACCCTCCAAAAGCTCTACAGCTGTTATGAAATATGTCATTTTACTACTTTGCTACAACTTCAAAATGTGTCATATGCTGTGGGTAGAAAATTCTTGCCATTTGGGGAGAGTCTCTGACTCAATCACTAATGCAAACGGTTTTCACTTGATTCAAATAAAGCCCAATCCAAGCAATTATCCTGTTCTTTTTTCTTTTAATGCCAGAATCTTCTACTGAATTTTTTGTTGCTTGTGTCTAGAGGTGCCATATGAGGTTGAATCTTATCAGAGCATGATTTATTTGTTTATTTTAAAGCAGATATAAACTAGTTCTTGGAGATAATAGCATGTCTCCATGTTAGTACATTTTCACTTGCCTCCTTTCCTGACTTTTTTGGTGCCAATCATTTTTGTTAGAAATTATGCACTGGCAGATGTGTCGCATAGCAGGCCATTCAGCAGAAATAAACAGTGGCTACTTTACATCATAGATAATTTTTGTTAGAAATTGGCACTATACCTCATGGAGTCATTATGATTTTATTTGCAAGACTCATAGACATAGTACATCTGTTTGTTACTCTGAATAATTAATGGTCTATTTTTTTTTTAATCTGAAGAATTAATTTCTAATGGACACTTGTGTTGAAGTTTGTGTTCTGTGTTTTCAATAAACTAGGAAAATGAAATCTCTCCAGGAAGCCTTTCAAAAACAGCTTAATGAGGCAGCTGAGAAAGCAGAGAAGCAGCAGGCTACTGTGAGTGATTCTCTTTCTTTCCTTATTTTTGTTGTTGTTTGGGTTTTTCTTAATCTTGCCTTGAGAATTTACTAGCTGAACAAACTTTGTAAAAAAAGAATGGATTTCACATATATGTTAGTACTCTGCAAGCATCAGAAGAAAGGAGCTGGAGAAAGTTTTAGTGTTCTAAAATATTAAGATTCCCATCTTCCCTTATTTCTGTGGAATTTAGGGATGTTTATACACTTTTGGAGACTTTAAACAGGAAATTTAGGCCTAAGTCCTCTCCCTGGTGAGATGATCTTTATGGATCGTTGCGTCTCATCTATACTAATATGCACTGTCATACACCCATTGACTTTTTAGGAATTATATGGATTTTCAACAACAAAATAGATAGTAGAGTGTCTGATTTTGATCATAGTAGAACTAATTATCACTATTGAATGTAGTATTAAGTCCCATTAAGATTTTATGTTTTATTGAAACTCTGAACAAACTGCACAATTGTTTTGACTTTCATGTAGCAGTGTAATGTTTTGAAGCATAAATAGATACATTTTGCTACTGTAGGGGAAAAAAAGTAGAATCATGTTTACTAAGATGAAAGAAGAAAATTTTTCCTATGTTGGTTAGTAATATTCTTATAATATGGACACAACTGAGTGAAAGTTGACTAGATAATGTCCAGAGGTTCCTTCGAATCTTAAGTGTTTCATGATTTGAACTCTGGACTTGAAAACAACCTGCTAGAAATGTTTATAGATCTATTTTGTGTTTCATATTGGATAACTACTGATTTATTTACTAAGATTTTGCTGTCTTTCAGGGTCACAAAACAAGGGTTTCTCCCAGACAGAGGTTTAAATGTAATTATTAAATTTAAAAAGTATTTACAATGCTTTATTTCATATGACTATGATTTGTCCATGGCTTTACACCTTTGGTGAACAAAATGTGAGAGTATGTTTTCCTATCTTCCTACCTTTCCTATCTTCTCAGCATAGATTATGGACCAAACTATTTGTTTTACAGGTTTCTTTCAGTTAATCTGACTTTTGAAAACACATTTTTTTCCGTTTGTTTCTCAAAAGTGTGAAGACTAAAGATACTTTTTGTTCTTATGTGCCACACAACATATAATTAGTGTATTTTTGGTACTTGTATTTTCGTCTAGAGCAAAAGAAGAACTTTTATCCTCTTCAGGAGCAAAAAGAAGTAATCTGAAAGCTGTATTGAATATGAAAAGGATAGCATATTTTGGTTATCTTTCTAGCCAGGACAGCATATATCCAGAAAAGAATGAAATAAACTGCACTTGTTTTAAGATCCTTTGGTACTGAGAAAATCTGTGAATTGTCTGTATTGAATCCTAGAGTCATAGAATGTTAAGGGGTTGGAATGGACCTTAAAGATCATCTAATCCCAACCTCCCCTGCTGTGAGCAGGACACCTCCTACTAGATCAGGTTGTTCAAGGCCTTATTGAACCTGGCTTTGAACACTGTCAGGGTTGAGCATCCACAGCCTCCCTGGTCAACCTGTTCCCATGCCTCACCTCCACCATAGTGGAAGATTTCTTCTTAATATCTAAACAAAACTTCCCCTCTCTCAATTTATACCCATTACTCCTTGTCCTGTCACTACAGTTCCTGATGAAGTGTCTCTTCTCCAGCTTCCCTGTAGGTCCCCTCATATACTGGAAGGTTTCTCTAAGGTCTCCACGCAACCTTCTCTTCTCCAGGCTGAACAGCTACAACTCTTTCAGCCTGTCTTCATAGGGGATGTGCTCCAGTCCTCTTACCAGCTTTGTCGCCCTACTCTTATCTTGCTCTGACAGTTCCATGTCATTCTTATGCTGGGGACACCAGAACTGTACACACTACTCCAGGTGGGGTTTCACAAGAGCAGGGTGGGAGCGAGAATCACCTCCTTCAATATAGTTCTGAAGTAAGAAAAAAAATTAGTATCCAGTTGTCTCTGATAAGTATTCAGAACATACTATTGAAAGCTGACATTTATTCAGGTGCATTGAATACATTCCTATTGACTTTATCAGCACAATGAATTCTAGTCCTACAAAAGGAAGTGGAAAACATATTTCATTATTGAATGTCTTGATTAGCTTTTGATACTCAAGACTAATTCAGGTGTGGATTACACAAATCTCAGATGTAGTGAATGGATTTGTTGGTGTTTGTTGTATAGTGCTTTTTTTTGTTTGAGCAATAGTGCCTTCTATACATTCAGACCTATTCTAGCACTTTGAAGAGTAAAAGATTTGTTGTACACAAAACAACATCTGACATTAACTGTGAGCAAAATATCACCTGGTGTAGAAACCAGGAAAAGCTCCTCTGAGTGTATAACAGAACCTGGTTTGGAGTGGTGGCAGATGGTTGAAGAATCTGAATTCTCAAGCTGTATTCCAATACTTGCCTTTAATAGCATATTAAATTTGCTAATAAGTCTAAGGAGATCAGAACTGTGGCCTTGGTTTGTGGCATTTACTTCTTTATGCCTCAGAGTACAATGTACAGAGTGAAGCTCAACAATACAGTGAAACTGAATGAATATTCAAAAAGTGCCTCAGGATCTTCAGATGAAAATTGCAATAGAAATGGAGATAGATATTATTACTGACACACAGAATTGTTTTATATCTGGTTTCTGTATGTTTTCCGTGTTTTTTTCTGAAAACAGTGTGAAATCTATGAAAGAAGGTCTAAGTACTTTATTACAAGATTAGCAAGAGGATGGGAGCTTGAATTTAATTCTGATTTAATTAATTGTGAAATTTGTTTCTAATCCAGTTTAAGCACATTTTATATTGTTGGACTTGGTGAAGTAAATCTTGATTTTCATCAGAGTAAATGAAAGTAGAATTACATTTCACAAAGACTAGTAAAGCACTGGTGTGAGGGGGAAGGATGGAATTACATATATCTTTTCTGCACTTGCCAAGGAGGCAAAGTACAGTGCTTACTGTATGTATGTTAATTGGCTGCATAAATTCAACAGGTAACACCTGCCTGAAAGTGTTCTTTATTAGGTCAATGTAAAAATGTAAGTAAGAATTCACAATAATTAAGTCACATTAAATGAAAAGTAACAGGGAAATTACTCAAGGACTCTGACCAAAACAAAAGAACAAAGGAGACACAAGAGCTATACATTAGACTTTACATTCATGTCTTCTTGTGCAATGTGTGGCAAGGCTTTTCACTACCATTGCACAAACGATTCATCAGAAACAGAGATGTCAATGTTATTATGCTTGTTTATTTTTTGACCCTTTAAGACTAGAGAAACCAAGAACTGTAGGTATCAAAAAGGTTGCTGTTCTAAGCAGCTGCTGAAGTGTTGGTGGGCACCACCTCTACTTGGTAGAGGGCAGCCAGTAGAGCTGCTGCTAGGAAGAAACAACTTTTTGAGGATTGAAGCAGTAACTCAGGCTTGAGGAAAGTAAAAGAACATTCCTGTCCTTTAAAGTAGTAAAAAGTAAAGTAGCCCTCACACTGAGGGCTGACCTGGGGGATCTTAACAGGAGTGAGCACTGCCTTTCTGGATTGGGTCCTGCATCTGTAGCGCTGACGAAGAACAGTAGCAGTCTGTCTTGGGACAGTTTTAATGAATGAATTTCGGTTACAACTTAACTGCTCATTTTAGTCCTGAGCAAGATACAAGAAGTCTGGAGGTAAGTGAATATGCTTACAGCTGAGTCTTGGCTGCGCAGTAATGATGTTATATTGGGATTTTTCCATCCTGACGTGAATAGCTACTATTGTCTGACTCTTAGAATTAGATCACTACCATCTGCTAAAGCATTCTCTATTTTGATGGGGAAAATTTAATTTAAACATTTCAAGCTCACCAACTACTGTGAGTAAAGGCCACTGGCTGGACTGTTTTCTTTAATAAACATAATGAGCTTTGAAACACACAAAGCACTGAGTATCTTGGATGACTGTCTCCAGGATACAGAAACAGTGTCCTTGCTTAGTACTGAAAAGTTCAGCCTTTGGACAATATATTTTCATTATGTATTGTCATAATTGCAGCCACATAGCAATTAAAGGCAGACAACATACAGAAAGAGGTGCATGTTATTTTTTTTCACAATTAATTTCAAGCTGGGCATAAATGTCTATCCTTACTTATTATACTATCAGGATTTGATGACTGGAAGTAGTATTTTTACATCTCTTCTGGAAAATTATATTATGTCTTGTCCTTGACACTTACTGAAAGCATCATGCAAATGGTCTGATTCAGACTGACCTGCCTTAAAGCTATATAATATACATGGACACACTTAGATGGATAGGTAAAGTTATCCGTTTATTGGCTCTAGTAGACAAGTCATGTAAATTCCTCCTATATAACTCTCCATATCTATACTTTGTGACTAAGTGATTCTTCATTTGCTAAAGACTTAATAGAAGACCCTTAAAATGCTGTTGTAATATAAATGCAAAAATTAATGAGTTCCTAAAGAATATTTCTGTTATTTTTGGAGAAGAAAGTGATGTAAAAATATTTTTTAACTTTCAATTTGTTAATTTTATTTTTTATTCAACTAAGCTAAATTGGTATGTTTGCACTGTTTAAGATTTCCATATCAGTGATATAAGGTGCATGTTTATGTGAATAGTAATGAACAAAATTTAACTAACATAGATTACTGGATAAGTTTATAGTACTGGTTGTCTTAAATGTCTTTTCCCTTAAAGATCCAAGCTATGTAGAGATAATAATTTTAGTATCACATCTCTTTAATTATTTCATATATATTACTATCTAGAAATGAGGTGCCTTGAAGGAATATTAAATTCCTATTCCTGAGATACATCTAAGAAAGGGAACACTCTTTAATGGAAGTCAGTATATTATTTTTTTCAGAATTTAATGGTAGGCAGCTGGCAATTTGTTTGAACAGCTGAAAAAACAAAATAGCCACAATAAGTAACTGTGTTGTGTTTCTCCCCATTCATCTTGATCTGATATCCTGATTATGACCCTTATTTTTGTTGTGCAAAATCTTCAGATTTATTATCTATGCATGTTCTAAATGTCAATATTTGTGGATGTCGTTGCTAGGCAAATGCTGAATAAAACATTGTTCTCAGCCAGTAGGTGCATCTGGAATCAGTATTTCCACAATCAAAGCACTTAGACAAAACTTTGTAAGAGTTTGTAAAAGAAGTTCTATTTATGCATGTTAGGTGGCACTAGTCTCATGGACCCCCTACCTGCATTTCTGTCTTAAGTAATGATAGCAATCCTCTGACTTCTCTTTTGATACAGGTGAGAGTGCTGTCAGTTCAGTGGTGTTTTTTAAATTACTGACATGTCTGCTTGAGTGTGGACATGATTCTAAGAGCAGCTGTCCTATCATGTAGATTTGGTGTCATTTTTTATCTACATGACCTCCAAACCATTAACCTTTGGGTCTGTGTCTCTTTAATCTGAATCTGTTTTCTTACAGGACTTGTATTTTTCTTAACAAACCTGTTGCAATGTCAGAACAACTGTAGTTTTCCTTGAACTTGGGTAGAGTTTTGTATCAACAGCATGGGACATTGAGTAAATAGGGATGAGTATTTTGCTAATTGAACTATCCAAAAGCATCTTCCTTCAAAGTAACAGAAATGTATTCTTTTAATCCTAGTTGTTTATAATTATGTCCTCCTTCCTTCCATTGTATTTTATAAGCTGTGATTAAAGCTCAATCCTGAAAAAATCACTTGTAAAAATAATTTTTAAACTATGTTTGATTAAATTCAGTCTTAAGCCTTGTGACTGGAATTCCTCCTTTCCAAGTCAAACCATTGACTTAAGTAGAATCTAAAGACCATATCTGAATGCTTTCATGTATAACACACTTTATTCCACAGGTGAGTCTAATTAGAAGCAAGGTCTTTATCTAATTAGGACCAACACTGTAGCATTCAAATAAAATACCTGTGTTAGAATCCTGCTCTGATAGATATGTTCTTAGAGGGAAAAAATATTTGTGTTAGAAGATCAGTTAATATTGTTTTAAAAATCCTCTGTTCTTTGACGATCACAGTGGACTGTGAAAACTAAACACTATGTCTACTAGTTCAAAACAAAAGCCTATTTACATACAGCAATTTTCTTTTGATTATGAGTTTTTTAGTAAATATGCTAAAAGTTTGTAGATTCAGCAAATACTTGACTGTGGCCTATACCAATTTGTATGCAAACAAAATTTTTTTGTTTGGTGGTTGGTTTTTTCCCAAAACTTTTTAAAGCATAAAAAATAGTTAGTCTTTACAATTGCATCTCATTAACTCCCACTCAACATTTCTTTAAAATTGTAGATTAACTTTTTGAAGACTGAAATGGAAAGGAAGAGCAAAATAATAAGAGACCTCCAAAATGAGGTAAGAGGAACATTTGATTATCATCTCAATTCAGATTTCATATAGAAGAGAGTGTGATTTGGCTTAATATATAAAACACGTTACTGTAGTAGGCAAAAAAGGTACAAGTGAAATTCTCTGAACAGAAAAGCGAATTAAAATGACTGTGTGCATTTAGGAATATTGTTTTATTGAATGCAATACCTGACTTCATGCTAGTGTGCTTAGCTTGATAGCACACCTCTGTAACTTTTGCTTATTTTTCAGAAAGGAAGTTCTGTAGATTATTGACACGCAGTGAAACTTTGTTCATATTGTTAATAGCTTGCTTTAAAAATAAATAGTGAGGGAAGGAGAAAGGAAATGCAATCTCAGAACAAAGATTCTTAATAAAATTTAAAAAAAAAACCCTCAAACTCCTAAAATGTATTTTTAAGTTTTGTATGCCATGAATATCAATCTCAGCTTGATCTCAGAATTCCAAATAAAATATAAAACATGTTTTAAATAATGTTTATTGGTATTATGTTGAGATTGTTGGGAGAGTTCTCACTGGGGTACTGAATAGGAGACACTCTCATTCCTGGTTCTGTTTGAGAGAGAAAAGTATGGTGACTGAAATGGTATGGTACTGTTTTACTTTCCATGAAATTTGTTTTTCTTATACTTTTTGTTATTAATATTGTTGCTATTACTGTTCGTTTTCTTACCTCATTGCTGTTTCTAGTAAATTGTTCTTATCTCAACCTGTAATTTTCACCTTCGTGCCTCCAATTCCCAGCTCCATTCCTGGAGTGGAAAGTGGGAGGGGAAGGAGGTGAGCAAGTGAGTTGGCTTGGGAGAATTCTCACTGGGGTACTGAGCTGGGGAATACTATTCCTAAAACATGACAACTGGAAATGTCTCTTTCAGTTGCTCATGTTATTTAGGCCATGCTCTCAGTTGTCTTCATCTACAGTCAAAAATGCCTTGCTCTCTTTTCTCACCTGTTATGGTTGGATGCTTTGCAATTGAGCCTGTAAACTCTAATAAATCATATCAGTCTCATCCTATTGACCAGCCATTAAAAAATCTTTTTTCTTACTGATCACAAATACTTCATTAATCGACATTCAAACTGTCTGACTGTTAATGATTTGCTTAGGTAGGTCAGTAGACTTCTACCATATTTATGGCAAATTTTAGAAAATCTACTTTGAAAGGAATCGTTCTTTTGGCACCAAGTATCAGCTACTATGTGGAAAAGGAACCAAAAGCTATACCTGCCTAATGGCTTTCTATTAAACTTTTGTACCATGTTTGTTAGTTCCGTAAAAGTAAGTACTTTTATCAGATTTTGGAAATTGACTGAATTTAAATTACATGATTTTGAGGAAATATTATGTTATTTATGTCCTACCTCCAAACACTGATATATATTGCCTTTAAAAATCTCATAAATTTGGATGTGCTATATATTTAAATACTTGATAGCATTTTATGTGTAGGTTTTGAAAGAATAATCTGCATACAGATTATATATAGAGACACATAATGAAAATGCTTCCTTCATAGCTGCTCTTGTTCTTTCAAATATTGCATTAACCCTCATTTTGTATCGCCAAATTGTGAATTTTGCAATCTTAGGCTCTTCCATGACTGTAAAACTAATTTCCTATTTGGTTCTGCTCTTTCAGTGTATACCCTACTGCCATTCAGCTTTGCCATTTGAAGATACAAATAGATGGCAACAGCCTTCTGGCTAAATGCAGCAGCTGTCATGTAGTGTTTGAGGAGAGGACATTGTATAGAAAGGCAATTTTTAAACTCTTCAAGGCTTTGGGGAGAAAATAACAAAAAATTTTCTGTGGTATGGAGGAAAAAAAGTGCCAGATAGAGCACAAAGGGATTAGGTATCTCAAAATCATCTGGTTTTTAGAGGTTTTAAGGTGCTTCCTGCAAGTACCACAAAATATCTGTCAGACTTCCAGTTGTAACATCATGTGGATTGTGTTAATGTAGTCTTAAAGGACTTTAAACAGATATGCTCTTACTGCAAGCTGCTTTTGTTATTGACAAAGAAACCAAGAAGTTTGGAAATGTAGAATCTCTGGTAGAACTAAGAAGCTTGCAAAAATGTGGAGTAAAATAGAGTATGTATAAAAAGAGATACTTTAAAAATTGTCACTTTTGGAAATGAACTGTTACACAGTGAGCGGCTCGTTTCTAGCATATAATATGGTTTGTGGGAAATTGTGCCTGTGTTCAGTCTGGCTGAACTAGAGTTCATTTTCTCTTTAGCAGCCCTCCCAGTGCTGTGTTTTGCATTGGCAGCTGTAATGATGTTGATGACACACCAGAATTTTGGTTACTGCTGAGCAGCACTGTCCCTCTGACATTCCTTTCCCCATCAAGGGGGAAGCAAAATTCTGAGAGGGGACATAGCCAGGCCAGCTGACCCAAATTAACCAAAGGGATATTCCATACCATATGGACATCAGCTCAGATGTAAAAATGAAAGAAGAGAGGAGAAACAGGGGGGCATTCATTATTCTACAATGTTTGCCTTCCAGAGCAGCCACTATGCTCTGACGCCCTGCTTCCCAGAAAGTGTCTGAACATTGGTGCTGATGGGAAGTAGAGATTTAAGTTTTCCCTTGTTTGTGTATGCACAAACTTTCACTTGTATGTTTTCCTTTGCTTTAGTAAGCTGCCTTATCTCAACCTACTAGTTTATTCCCATGTTGTTCTTTCCCTTGTTCCACTGCAAAGGGGAGTGATAGAATGGCTTAGTGGGCATCTGCCACCCCGCCAAGGTCAAAGCACTACCGTGCCAAAACTGCTTTGAAAATGAAGCTGAAACTGAATGCTCTGCTCTGCTTCTAAGCCTTGTTTAGAAAAATCATGAGTCTTGGCAATATGGCACTTAGAACTAATTGTTTTGGTGCAACTCTGAATATGTATGTACATGATGGATTTCTTAAATTAATGTCTTTTCTACATTGAAGTGTGTGGTACATTTTCTAAGTTTGTTATTCTTTTCCTACTGGTGCACCTATAGAAGTCATCTTTCTCTACTGAACAGTAGAGAATTGTAATTCAGCTTTTTCACATGGATGCTATACTTGTCCCACATTAGACTTTGAAATTAGAAATTAGAAATTTGAAAAGCAAAATAATTTACTCTTATTTAAACCATTTAATTGCATTTGGTTAACAATTTTAAACCATTTTATTGCATTTGACAAGAAGTGACTGGCTTAATATAATACCTTTGGGCAAAGGATTTTTTAATATTTCTTTGAATATCTACATTAAGGTATGGTAATAGCTTTATAGATATACAATAATCATATGTATTTGTAAAGTTGATGCAGGAATTTATATAACGCAATTTTTTTTTTCTGTTTAGACTGTGGCATAAATTTGAAAAACATTAATGAATTTCAGCTGTAGCTGTCACTACTGTGGAGAGGGGTTGCTAAGAAGGATAGTTTTAAATCACAACCATGTAAACAATTATTGTGCTCTATTCATATATAAATTGTGGTTATAGCTTTGCTGCTGTGTAAATCATCCTAAACCAGAATTTTTTCCATTCTCATTGTGTGTAGCTGCACTAATGAAGCCTAAATTAAATAAAGCTTAAGCTGCAGCAGCCTAAAGTCTCGCCTGATATATTGGGAATGTGATGCCCTGCCGGGTGAATTCAATTGAGTTGCGTTGAATTATGGTGGGAAAAAACCAAAAAATGTCCCTTAGTAAAGCAGAAATTAAATTCTAAGGCTTTGAGACTGCATGCTGACACTGACATTGGAGTTCTTCAGTTTCCATACTCTGCAGATAAAACTAACTTTTTTTTGCTAAGTATAAAATCCTGTCTGCTCGGGAAGAAAATTGGGTAAAGTCCTGTGCCCTTCTTGGTTACTGCTTTGGTTCTACAACTCACAAAACACACACAAGTGTCAGAGATGGGATGCCTAGGAAAGGGGGAATGGGCAGGAAGGGTGCTGGAGCAGCTGCAGGTATCATGTTCTATTGAATTCAATATTGTTTATTGATTGATTGATTGATTCCATTCTCATTTAAAAAATAATTTACTTAATATTGTTCTATGACTTTTTTTACTGAATATGACCAGGAAAAAAGTAGAAATGTAGTTCAGTCAGTTGGAAATGGTTTTTAGGGGCAACATCTGAGAAAAAAATTCATACTGAATCATGATTGTCAGTGAGATATATTCACAGTGATACAGTAGCAACTGCAGCGAATATTAAATACCTTTTACTTTCAAAAGCTTTGTTTTCCTGACCTTGTAGACATGAGAGCATAGGAGACATTTTTTCAGGTGCAGTTGAGTGACCATCAGAATCCAAACATCATTAATGGGAATGTAATGAACCTGCCATGTCTGGACCCCACACTCATAGGGAACACTATATTTTTTATTCTTTCTTCATTATTTACATCCAGGTGCAAGGTTTAAAGTTTCCCATTTATAAACTACAACAAAGTGAAGGAGGAGATCAGAAAAGAATGTTTCAGTTAAATATACCCTTAACAGATGAGAAGGTTTAAAATTAAGATTAAATTTACTTTTTAACTGGTACTTAACCACAATGTTTAGAAAACTAGCTGCTTGAATTTTTTCTGATAGTATTTGTCTATTGTTTTATCAGTTAACTGCCCTGTTAAAAAATCAGCAATTTTCATTAGTCATTCTGATGTCTTTCCTCATGTCAGAAATAAATTCTTATTTCTGACAACCTTCTTCATTAAACCCAAAATTTCAAAAAGGGTCTGAATTTTTATTTTTTCTCCTTAGCCATCTAGTCTTAAATCTGTATAATCTGACCTTTTTTTCCCTGAAGCTTTGTTTTTTTCAGGTGTTGTTTGTCGCAAAATATGATCCATGAAGAAAAAGATCCAATCTTTGTTTCCTTTCATAGAAGGTTTCTACTGGTGACTAGTGCTTCTGGGCACCGATGCTACATAACGTGGTAGTATTGAAGGTCAACTCCTATAAACATTTCAAAAAACAGGTTGTATAGATCTTTGGATAAGGGAGGTGCTGATGAACCATTTAGTCTTATTTTCATGTGAGTGGTATTCACTATTTATGCTCTTAACACAATAACCTTAAAATATTCTAAGTTGGAAGGGAACTTCATGGATCACCAACTCTGAAGTGATTGGCCCATATAGGGATTGAACCTGCAACCTTGGTGTACTTAGGACCATGCTCCAACCAGCTGAGCTAAAAGTGTAGCCAGTACACTTGAACAGAAGTGTTCAGAGTAGAAAGTCCTTGTAGTTCCTTTGCTAGATCTTGTTTCAGAAAAGGAAAAAAAACATGAAGAGATTACCTTGAATAGTAAGGTTTAAAAGAGCTGTATTCTGTTTCACACACACAACTCTCAATGACATCTGTTGCAGCTTCACCAGACAAAAAGGGCAGTCTGAAACTTAATTAAAATCTTAGATCTTTGAACTTGTGCTGAGTCTCATGAATCTTAGTGTTCTCCAAATCAGTGTTTTCCAGCATTTCAGATCTCAAGGGTGAGGTGCCTCAGCGTCAACCTCCAGGGAAATTTAAGCATAGATTAAATTTTATAATTAAAGAAAAACTTTTCCCTTACTTTCCCTGTAAATTTTTTTTTCAAAATGGAAAATATAAATGCTGATCTGATTCGTTCATGTTATTCCAACAAGTGGAAAAGTTTGCTTTTAGTATCAAGATGTTAAAATTATCTAGTGGGAAACCCACTTGAAAGGAAGTAACAACAGTATATGTGGTTAAAAGAAGGAGTGTAAATCAATACTTCAAAATAGGCACTATTGATTTTTATCTTAAGATGAAATAATAGAAGAGCATTTAGTAATCAATTTTCATAAAGACTAGTGGATCTGTTGTTCTCATCGTTACAAGTAATACTGTCAATTACTGATGTTTGTCACTTAGAATCACAAAAGACAGATCACCTTTGAGGAGCTCAAGTAATCCAAATTCAGTATTTGAATGTTCTTTGCCTCTGCAAACACCATGGAGTACTTATTCCATAGGAATTTATAATGGTATATGTCACATAAAAACACATTTGGCTTATTATTTTTAAAAGTTGCTTGATCAAGTTATGTTGCATCTGAAATGTTCCTGTTCTGGGCTGAGAGTTCTCAAGAGACTACGAAGATCAGACTACTAGCTGGCAAGGGCTTGGGTCTCATAACTACATTTCTATGAAAGTTATAAGAATTTAGAGCAAAAATATATATGCCATGTTGATCACATTACAAAATGATACATGATGCAAAACACTCCTTTAATTTCAAGGGTTAACTCTTGGAGTGTTTGGAATTTTTTTTATTATCATACTGATATTTTTTTCATAGTTCAAGGGGAGCAGAAAGCAATTTTTCTGATAAATTTTCTGCTATTCAGAAGTTTAAATTAAACTAGACTGCTGTTGTTCTGTACTTATTAATTTTAATACAGAGAAGGTGCAGGTGAAAAATGTCAACTTCAGATAGTGAGAAGCTTTTTTTGACTATGACTTTATAAATATTATAGTCCTCTCCCGAAACTCATTATCCTCTAGTTGTAATTTGATCAAAATAAATAGGTTGGAAAAGATAACTCAAATTATGCATGGAAATTCAAAGATGATTAAAATATTAGAATTAAAAATACTTAATTGAAATTCCTGTTAGAATTATTCTAGAAAAAAAAGCCTCACACAAAATTCACAAGTTTTCAGGTTTGTTGTACAGTTGTACAGAGCAATGGGAGTAAAACACTCAAATTTGACTTGTTTCTTCCTGAGAAATCACTGCAGCAATTCAGTATTTTACTCAAGTGGTAGGAAATTGTTCAATTTCACTGTCTGGTCAACCTCATACTGAGTCTTAAATGTAGAAATAGGGCTATTCTGGGACAAAACTACCAATTTTCTGTTATCATTTGTTCTGAGATTTCTCTCCCACATGCCCTTCTGTAAACTGTTCACCCTATTTGGCTGCAGATGTTAATGGAGGAGGAAAGACAAAGTAGATCAGTCAACTTATTAGTTTCAGCCATAATAACTCCAGTGAGTTAAATTTATTTTGTTTAGTTGTCTTTTAAATGCTGCATTAATCCTAAGAATCTTGGTTTTATAGCTGTGCTGTGTTTTTAAAATGCAGTTTCCAGTAAACTGCCTTGGATAGCTGGTGTTCTTCAAGAGCAAACACCTTTAAACATGAAGGATTTTATGCTGAGGCCCATATGAATAAGCAAGTTACTAGGAGATATACTTCTACGTTAAAATTATGTTCCAGTGGAAGAGCATGCAGTGGGCTGTGGAACAATGGGCATGGGCCACTTCCCTGTATGGCTTTGGGTGCTGTGCTCCTGGGAGTCATGAAAACGGATTTGAGGACCTTTTTATATGTAAAAAAGTCCTTGGACATGAAAAAGCAAAAATGGAAGCATCTTCATTAAAAAAAAATAGAATAGCCATTAACAACTTCCTTCTGTTTAGATATATGTTCTTTTTGGCTGTTTACTTTTGTTTAAAGGTCAAAGCAGGATAGTAGAAAAAGTGTCACAAGAACAAGTGATGAACACAGGTGGTAGGATTATCTTTATAACATCTTTATAATGTGGGTTTCTGATAAGAAGCTGCCTTCCACTTACAGTTATATATGGACAGCCAGAAGAATTGAGTAGCAGAGATAGTGACAAGAGTTGTGTAAAACAACAGTCCCAGAAGCTGTGGGATGATATATTCATTATTTAATGGCTGGCTGAGGCTACAGCTTGGCCTAAAGGAATGAGTAGGAGTAGCTAAATGATCGGGTAGGCTCTCTGCTTGTGCTGTGCTGCATCCCTTCAGTAGTTAGAGTGGTGTTCTTGTTCAGGGCAAATTTGGGAGGAAACCTCTGAATGGGGTCCCTTTAGGAAACAGATTTAAGCAGTCCTTTACCCAGCTGGTTCCAGGATATATGTTTTGGAGAGAAGTGGAAAAAAACCCTGTTTATTTAACGGGCAAAACACTTCCCAGCACAAAAATGAGCAATACTAAACAACAAAACCTCTCGCCGCTCTGAGGAGATGGCAAATTCAGAAGAGTCCCTTCCTGGGTTGCAGCCCGGCTCACTCAGGCTGTTCTCAGTCCCTCCAGCACTGGGAAATGCCGCAGCCCAGGCCAGGCCCGGTGTGCCACAGGTGTGAGCTCCTGGGGCTCTTCTGGGTTTTCAGTCCAGGGCAGGTTCAGACAGTTCTAAGAAAAAGAAAAAACCATACAGTTCAGGGAACTTCTCTGCCTCAACTAGTCAAAAACTAACCAAGAACAAAGGAGAGCTCTCTCCTGCTGTTTACTGCAGACAACACAGTCTGTGTGAAGTGCAAGTGCAGTTTCTGACAACAAACTCTGCACTTCTCTTTCACTCCTGGAACTAGTCTTAAACCTGCAGAACCCAATAGTCAACGCCAACAGAACAGATGTTTTGGGGATACTAGCATTATAAAGTCACACCAAGACAAGTGGCTAGATGAAATTCTGATTAAGTTCCTGAGGTAGTTCCCATGTATTATCTGTATTGAATCATTCTTTGCTGTGTTGTAAATTTCCCTTTTTATTTTTTCTATTGTTTGAAGTCTATAGGCAGATAAAACATAATGGACTATTATTTATGCCTGCATTCTCAGTAGCATAATTTGTGGTTAAAAAAATTATTCATGCTGTGGAGTCGCATGTTACAACCATGAGCTTTCATGTATTTGGTTTGGCCAATGCTAAGCACTCATTTAAACTGTAGGTTTTATGCTGATGACTTTTAAGTCTCAGGGGAAAAGATCTGGAACCTGAGAGTTAAGATATCCTCTTCATTTACCAAAAATTCGGTTTAACTAGATCAAGGAAATATTAGTGTCCAGGAATAAAATTCATATTCTGGAGCTGATTAATTTTGGGTGAAAGGCATAACCTGCTATTTCTCAGTACTTCTTTCCCATAGAAATTCTTGTTGAGTTGAACCAGCTTTGGGGTTCACTGAGATACTGGATGGGCTAACAATTAATAATTTTTTTAATCCTTAGGTTTCTTTTCTTTTTTACAATGCTGTCACCTTATTTTAATTTTACAAGATAAAATGTGGCATGGAAAGTCATTGGGAAAAGCATGTGCTTTTTAGCCAAAATGTAAATATGACATCCCAAAGAACCAGTCAAAGCCAGAACTGCTGAGACAAATATAAGGGTACAGTGATTCAGTACTCTCCATTAGCTGCTTCTGCAACATCCCCCTACCTACATAATATGTCTCTTGGTATAGAATCTGAATTAACCTTATTCTAAGCTTCGTGCAGCTCCTTTAGCTGTCATTTCAACAACGCACAAGAACTGTGTCACTGAACTGGATCATGTGATTATAAATTTCATGCTTTTCTGGATCAGAGAGTATCTATTTTTCTGTGGCTGCAAAAGGAGAAAAAAAGATAACATTTCTTCAATTTCTATTGTTGTAACAAGCAAAAGTCGATCTAGTTTGATTACTGAAAGATGAACAGCTAAATCTGAGGCTGTATTAGGGCATTGCATTTTACCAAAATGCTTACTTAGACGGAAAACAGCGCGTATTTTCTCTTCATTGATGCCAATTCTGAGTAGTTGTTGCTAACTCTTGTTTTTATCATTTGGGAAAAGCTCCAACTTACGTTTGGAAGAGGCAAGTGTGTGCACAGTCTGTAGGAGTTTTCCACTGCACTGCTTACCACTACTTACATTTTCTGCACAGAGCCAAGTGCAGTGCGGAAAACAATCAGCTGCATAGCACTTTGTGCACTACAGTTTGCATGGTTACTGTTCATTCCTTAAAATTGCAAAGTACTTCCCAAATGTTGTAGTGATTGATTCTCAATAAATGATGTAGAAATCAATAGTTTTAATTTAATTATTTCTAATCATTAAACAGACAATTTTTTTCTTTGGGAATAATTTGATTTTGCTTTATAAGTAGGTCTTCAAGTGTTAGCTCTCATTCTGTGAGTGTGAGGTAAAGGTGAGCTGCTGAGTTGTTCAGTGCTGGTGAGGCAGACTTGCCCAGAGGAATTGTGTTAGCAAGTTGAGATTTTAATACTGTGAATTGAAGGACTAGAGAACAGAGGGAGAGGGAGATAGAAGATGAACAAGAATGTAGGTATTTAAAGCATCTATGAGAGTGGTTACAACTTTTTGGATCTGACTCGTTTGGTTTTTATATAATATTGAAAAACACAAACACAGTAAGACCTGTTGTCTGACACAGGACAACACTGAAATGACTGAAATTCAGTTAACAATTTTCAGCTAAGCTACCTAACTGTACAGCAAGTATTCAGATCAATATTGAAGAATATTTGCTTTTTTTTCCCCCCTCCCACTGGTTTGGGGTTATATTTGTTTGTTCATTTGCTTATTGTTCTTTCTCAGTCCTTACTAGCTAATTTTACTGTTTTCATGTCACCCCAGAACCTGCATATAAGGAGCATGGTTGACATGCTTGGTCTTTTGCTTTCTGTGTAAGCCTTTTCCTCTTATAGAACCAGTCAATAGCATGTGGGCTGTTCTACATATTTTACTTCTCTCTGTCTTTGTAGATGAGGCATCACTCACATCTATGTGCACAAGGATTTTCTTAATGTGTTCATATTTCTTAAATACATAGAATGGTTTGGGTTGGAAGTACCTGAAATACCATCTAGTTCCAACCTCTCTGCATGAAAATTTCAGTGTTTAATTCAAGGCCATACACAGGAATGGTGGACCTGGTGCACAGTCGTCTTAAATTACCAGATGGACAAATTAATAACTTCCCCTCTCTGCATTTTTGTTTAACAGTTTCAGTTCGGTTTATACCTATATTTGTCGTCACTTATGATGTCCATATGTACTCGTTGTGGTTAATTTGCACTACTAACTGGTGCCTGGGGGCAGAGGATGAGTTCAGTTCATGTCAGCCATAGCACATACTGATGCAGTCCTCAAAGGATAGATTATATGGTTGTTTCTCTTGTCATTTTCCTGGACTTTCTTAGGATAGATTTGCCTTCCTTTTTATTTTGCGGTATGCAATATTTTCATCTTAACCAGATGAGGTTTTTAAAGTATTCATGATAGTTCTTCAGGCTCATAAACTTTATTCTATTTTTCCAATCCATCAGCACATAGTGTTTCTCTATCTCGGTTTGTAATCCAGAAGGAATCTCAAGAAAATGCAACTAGTTAATTCTGGTATAATTTTATGCATCAATTACCACACTCACCAAATTATTTTGCATTCTGATAATGTCAAAGAGGAATATAAGCATTCTTTATGCACATTCATAGTCCTCTGAATGTTTTAATGGCTTTGAGTTGAGGTAGAAGAATTATTTCTCTTGCCAGACACTTTTGGTTCTATTTTTAGCATAAAAGGTCCTTTGAAGGTTGAACCAAAATCTGAATAATTGCTGCTATAATTAATATGCCTATATTCTCTTCAGCAAAATAACTAACAGCAAGCCCCTGTTTTTCATAAAGCATGTTTACAGTCCTAAATGTACCTTGCCCATGTATATAGACTGCTCTTAATCTAGAGAAAACACAGTCAAGCAGATTTTATTAATACCATTTGAAAAAATACTGAGTGAAATACAATTTTGAGTCATCACACAGTGACAGTTGATATTTTGCAAATAATAAAGTCAGGAAAGAAAGACGTAAAGAAAGTTTCTATCTGCAAATCAATCTCCTGTGCTTAAAAGACAGAGCTGACTAACTTGGAAAGTAAGAGCATAGCAGCATTTTACTTACTATGCTGCTTACCAAAATCTGCTTTGCCTGCTGAATATTTTAAACTGTGATGCCATTCAAGGGTAGATGTAAAATCATGCAGTTCTTTTTAAACTTCTTCAGAGAAGATTTTTAAATACTTTGCTACACACATTCAAATTCAGACCTTGCAAGCAAAGTCTTTTCATTGCTACCTAGTGTAGAAAAAATAGTTCCTTAGCCCTACTTTGCAGCTACTGGCTGCTCTATTCTCTGTTACTAGATCTTGCCATGCTTTCCACATGGCTTTGACTTTGAATATTCATAGCCAGGAGAAAAAGTGCTGTAGTCTCAAGGGAAAATCTGGACTTCTTTTAATGGGCATTAGGAGGAGCTGAATAAATGTGCCATCATTGGTAGATAAAGTAATGAGAATGTTCAGCAGTCTGTTTGACTTAGTAGTGGCTCCCATACAAAATGTCAAAAATGTTGAAATTACAACTTGTCCTGGCAATATCTGTTTTCAATTTTACAAGACATCTTGTCTTCACACATTTTGATCTGACTGTACAGAGCTTTACATCTGTCAGGTGACTACCACATGGTCTGTGAGGTAGACAGTGCTTTTCCAATGTAGCATCTCCTTCTGTGTGTGTATAGAGTTGACACAGTTCATCACAGATATGAAAAGCTCATTCTTCTAGTTCATCATTTATCTTTGTTACATTGTTTGCAGTATAATTACACACATTACTATTTACAAAATGCAATGTGGACATTTACACTTGACACTTTGAACCTAATCTAGTAGACTAGCTGAAACACTGTATTTTTATTTTGGAAATATCACCAAAACTTAAAGTTTTTTTTTGATGTTAGCAATGCTTGCGAGAGGTGATCAAAGGAAAGTCAAAACAGAGTAGAATGAAATATATTGTGCTATTTCTCCTCTGCTTTGGGAAGGTGAAAGTATGTCAAAAAAGGGGAAAATACTGGTTTCGAGACGCTAATTCAACATGCCAAGCATTGCAAAATAGATGGACTCATGGCTGAGCTTCCGACATATAAAGTCTGACATACTGACATAAAGTCAATGACTTGAACTGAAGAGATTATGATCTAACTTAAGGAAATAGATTTAGAGGGAATGTTGATACCAAGCAGTCTGAATCTTGCTTTTTGCAGAAAATAAAAATGCAGGAAAAAATTTGAAGTCCTTCAATAATTATGGAGTTGAGTTTTTTACATTCAACTACAGTACATGGCTCCAGTACTTGGAGCCAAATTTCTTTTTGTAGCTTTTGCATCAATGCAGCTGTTCAGAGAATATTATCATTAATAGGCGACATTTGGAATGTGCACAAAAAGCAGGATGCCAGGAGATAACAATAAAGACTGATAGTCTGGTTAGAGAGGAAAATACTTCTTCTGACACTTCCCTGTATACTAAAAGATAAAGAAAAAATACTTGTAATGCATTTTTCTGAAAAAAGAAGCATGTGCTTTTTTCTCTATGCGCAGTTCACTGCCAGACTATGAAGGTATAGCTTTGCTAAATATTATAGTGTGTTGGGGCAGAAATTCAGAATGGAAACCAACACATTTACTTTGATACTTTGGATATTTGGATCTTTGTCCTCTTTAATATAATTCATAATGGTGATCTGTCTAATTTCAGTGTTACGTGGTGCAGCCTCTGTTGTTTAATAATATATTGCCTGAGGTAATGATCAACAAATTACCTTTTTGCTTTGCTGAGCATAAGTAGTGAATCAAGTCATCAACAGAAAAAGTGATATTTCTACAGACAAATGTGTTTTGTGGGAATAATTGTAAAGAACTTTGAATTATCACATCACATCACATAAAATACATCTAAAAATTACTAAGAAAATGGTTCTTTCTCAATATGAAATTGTTAACATTTTCAGGCATGACCCCAATCTTGCTGAAACCCTTCCTCCACTCTATGATATTCACTCAAATCCATATTAATGACAGGATTCATGAAAAGATTATATTCATGTTAGAACAAGGAACTGATTAGAAGATGATCAGACAGATCACCTTGTGTTCCAGATGTTCTTAAGGGATAGATATCCCATGTCCTCTTGTGTCTTGTCTTGTGAGTCTTTAACTTCCTCAGTATTCCTCTGAAATACCATTTAGTGTTTTTGGATTAATGTTTTTTTTCTGAAAATGTTTCGTTTGCAAGTACAGTCTATTTATTCTCAAAAACCAAAGAAGTTTAAGCTGTACTCAAGCCTTCTTTTTATTTTTTCATAATACTTACAAGCCTGATATGAAGTATCTTATCTGATATTACTGCACTGAGCTTAAATAGGGGAAAACAGTTTTCAAAAGCAAGGAAAAAATAGCTAATTTTAAATCAGAATATTCTGCTTTTTTAGCCTTCTCCCAAGAAAAGGGATTTTGGCATAAAATGTAACTTCAGTATCATGGATAGGTCAATGATTCATGACGACATAGTGTTAATGGCTAAAAAAAAGTCTGTTGGGTCCTCTAAATTAGGTCCTACTCCTGACTTCACTTCATCTTGTTAAATGACTTTCAGGAAGTCATTAAAGATTAATGGTGATTAAATTGGAGTTCTGTGCCGCTAGATTAAGAATACCCCTAGTTACCCATCCAAGCTGTCCCATGCCTATGTTTGCATTAAGTGAACTATTTACTGATTTACTCAAAGATCCTTATAAGAGGACAGAGTCTCCCTGCTAGTGCAGCCAGGCCACTTCAAGGCTGAAGGTATCTCATGTCCTGCCAGCTTTAAATTCTGATAGAATGTGTTGCTGCCTGCACCTGATACAGTAGGACACAGATGATACCTAGTTTCCACTACTGAGGTTTTTGAAGATACATGGATTTAACTTACGATTTTGCTACTCATATACTTACTGTGGTAAATTGCTACCATGGTTTGCTTATCAAGATATAAGAGTATGTGACCTCATTTTTACTTCATCTATGCCAAAGATGGAACCAAACACATTGCCTCCTGATAGGAACTCTGTGCTGAGAGAATTCTCCTTTCAAGCATTGTAGCACTGGTGATAGTGCTTATTTGTGAATTAAAAATAATGTTTTAGAAAGTGCTGGAATATCCTAACGTGGAAATATTATACTTCTGGAAATCTCCTTGTATTCTCTAAGTGTGGATAGACAATATCAGGATGGAAGTACAAAGGAGGTATTATCTAGTACATATTGTGTAGCTACTTACCACTCTGTATATTGAATGACAGTGGCATGAGGAAAATACGTTTAGTACATGAATCAATCCACTAAAACTGCCTCAGGAATATCTTTTTTTTCTGATTGAAAGATATTGTAGTAGCTTCTTCAATACAGCTGATATAAATTTTAGATGTCTGTAGATTGTATTTGCAAAACATCTTCTAAAAATTCAATATATTTGCCAAAAAGTTCCATATCAACAAATAGTCAGTGTACTGCTACTGAGAGAATTCAGGGACACAGCCTATTAAAATTAAAGCATAACTGAATAGTATGACTCCACAGAAATGTATTCTTTAGTCATGTCCTGCCCTTCTCCTTTCATAACTCTCATTTCATAACTTCCATAACATGTCATTTCTGGTTTAAGACAAATGTTGACAATTCTGCTTAATGCAGTGTCCTGCTGCTGTAAACAGTCATGACCCTTTACTCCACTAGTGATAGAGGATCTCTGTTACTGTATGGGGCTATGGAGCGACGAAAGGACACAGTAACATGGCACTCTCTTGCATGGTACAAGAAAGAGAGCATTTATTGAAGAAAGCCATGGCATTAAATAGAAGAGATTGTGCAAAACAAAATAGAAAAGATTCATTGGTCAGAGAAGGAAATGCCTCTTGTCCCAGGCTTTCTCACAGATTCAGCAGGTGTTTATCTTTTTATCTTTTATTATAATTCTTTCTCTCATGTTTACATTAGAGAAAGGTCTCTAGCTTGAGAAAAAACCCTAGCTGAGCCTGACAAAGTTAGACTGGAAAAATCCTCAAGATTTTTCCCTGGGCCTGTAACAGCCACAGACCTCATTTTTTTCGAAGTCAGAAATGTGTTTTATATTAAAATTAATTTTATTTACATATTTGTTTAAGCACACTGTAAACAAATATATTCATTCCTGTAACCCTGCTTTAATAGAGCTTTCACTGTGATTTTTTTTTAAAGCTCAGCTACAGCTTTCAGCAGCACCAGCTTCTTGTCATCATTCTGTTCACAAATGTCAAACAAATTAAAAGACCTTCAGGTTAACATATACTTAAATAGGTGTTCTGCTTTGTTGATCCAGCAAACCATCTGCAAGGGACTTAGCGACCGCTACTGAAGGGAAAGATCAAAGAATTGCTGGCTTTTTTATCTAAATAACCCTGTATGGCATACGCACTTGCCTTTCATTGCAGATATATATTCTGTACAATGGAATTCTGTATCTAATATGCTGCTGTTTTTAATTAGACTATCTGGCATGGAAAGAATTAGAAATAGCAGTTGCTTGCCCATAGCAATCATTGAAATGATTGGAACATAAACACAAGCACAACGAACACAAACCTCCTGCTAAAAGCTTGAATAGAGTATTTTTGTGTTTTGCTTATCAACTTGTTCAGGTCCGCTGTACTACATGAAATACAAGAAAAAATAAACAACCTTTAGCATTAGCAGAGAGAGGCAGAGAATAAGAAATATATACTGTTTGTTTTGGAAAGCTTGCTCTTAAGTACCTTTTCCTGTAACATAAGAGTGTGAAGCTGGAGGACAGGTTATAAAAAAGAAGCTTAAAATGCACGAAATGGTCCAAATCCGTCTAAGCTTACCAGCAGAGGCAATGTGATGTGTTTGCTGGGGTTACTGAGTTTGGCTATCAGCTTCTGGATTTTGCACTTGCCTGCTAAATAACACTACAAACAGAGTACAGAGAGGCTGAAGTCTGACCATAGTGAAAGTGGGCTTTTCCCAGGAATTCAGAGCTAGAAGGACAATGGTGCTTACTGAATTTCAATTCTGACATATCTGAAGAGTATATACATAGATATATGCATCATCACTACTAAAATACATTGATGGGGCAGAGTCTTTGAGCTGTTTGACACACTTGGCCATTGAAAAATTTGAGGAAAAGAAACTTAAACATTCTCAAGGATGTCAAGGCACCCTTTACAAAAGTCAGTGTCTTCACTGATCATAACGAAAGATAGAAAAGCAGTTTGAAAGATCTTAGCTAATAAACTTAAGTACTGGAAACTCAATTTGTCTATCTCAGAAAGATGAAGCGCTCAGCCAACCCTGCTGGGATTAAAGCAGTCACAATGTTTCATGAGATACAGAACACTTTTCATCATTTTAAAATATAAAACTAATATCCAAAGCAAAATAAATACCATTACATTGTGATATCAGATAAATCTGGTTAAGTGATTTTAGTCTGTTGATGTCTTCTGATTTCTTTCTTAAAGGCACAGTGAACAACTCTGGCTTCATGGGGGATGGAAAGCCGTTCATCTTGGCAGTTGGCCCTGACACTCCTGCTGACCAGGCACTTATCCTGATTTGATTTGCACTATTTATCAAGGGGAAACAGACCTGAATTTATCTTTTAAATAACAAAAAGAAATAATGTCAGAGTTCAGATAGTGTGTCTGAATTTAATTGCTAAGAATAATTTTCTGAGAGAGAAAGTGATTGTCTTTGCTTGAGGATACTTTATGTCCTGTGCTTTCAATTGCTTTGTACTGATGATGTCTAGGTTATATAGTTTGTTAATTCTGGGTTTAGATCCTGCTGCTGATTAAAATAGATAATACTGGTGTTTCAGATTATAAAATGTAATCCAAGAGTATTAAAGCACTCATTGTGTGACCAGGAATCAAGATAAACTAACTTCAAAAAATGACATCTGAAATTTTGTGACTTTCACTTTGGTGGTGTAAGTTTATCCTTCTGTTAGTAGAAGGAATGATTCATCAGATAAATGTTAATCACTCTAATTTCAGGTTTACAATGATAATAAACCCCTCTAAACTGGACCTGGGGGTAGTTTGTTGCAGTTAACAACTGTGACTCTTGCCTCATGAGATTTTTACTATATATGCTAAAATCAGATAGAGAAATTATAAAAAATACAATATGTAGCTATGTAATTAATGATTTTTCTAAAATTTATGCACAGAAAAGGAAATAACTAAAACTGCAGCTGTAAAAACGGTCCTATCACGTTTCAAGTGTATAGTTAGTCCTTTTCTTTGTAAGCCTTTTTCCAAGTTTTCTAATTGGCATCATGATTATTGTTTTCTAAGAATGCTAAAGTAGTCACATCTCTCCCCCTTCTCTAGGGAGGTGAAGTGCTCAATCTGTAATGGTAGGAATTGTTGCTTTTTTGAAAACATGGGTGAGGGTCTTGAGATATTTTGTGTTTATTTGGCCAGTTTACTGGCATGTGATTCACAAAAAAAAAAAAATATGCAGAAGTGAAAGGTTTATTTTCCAAAGTTAGGAAGAGAAAGGAACATATACCCTTGTAGCTGGCAAGCAAGGATTTCTTTTTTTCCCATACAGATTCCAAAGGCATGTTGGCAAAACACGTATGACTCTACAGCTTCTTTTCTATGCTTTTATATTGGAAGTAGATCTTTAGGCAACAGAAATAAAGTCAACAATTATATAATTAATCCATCTTTCATTAAGTCTAGTCTCACATTTAAAAATAATATCAGAACCCAAACAAAATGCAGGAATGTTATGTCAGTGTAAGAGAAAAGGGAAAAAAATGGGGAGGGGAGGGGGCGGGAGGGGAGCAGATTAAGTAGAAAATATCACCACTGTAGATCCCAATGGCGTTCCATTGATCCTCTTCTTCTGGTCTTCTTGGTGTTGTGGGTCCCTGTCACGGTGTGACTAGGGTTTGCCAATTTTAATATATTTAATTTCTTTTATAGATAGGATTTAGGAACAAAGACAAGGCAGGCTTAAAACTTAAAAAGATATAAGAAGAAATTTATTAATAACACAAAACAATTCAGAGTAAGATTTCTAGATTATTCCCTCCACCCTCTCTCCTCATCTTCCACATTCCTTAACAGTAACATACAGAGAACACTTCAGTCAGTTACTTACTTAAATAATCATTTCAGTTTACTCTAGAGAGAAAAGTCCTTTCTTTGGTTTGTGCTTAGGGGATGTCTTCACTCTCAAAATTTGCATCCGCCCGGACCTACAAACTATGATTTCCTCCCATCGCTACAGTCTCTCCAGAGCTGTGTTATGGGTTATGCTGCACACTTGGGGTACCACTTTTAAAGGCAGGCTGCTGAAAAACAAAATTCTTTTCATCTCTTTCTCTATCAAATGTCCCTGTCCATATTCCAGTCCCAAAACAGACAGGCAAAATTTCCCCGAGGCAAAAAAGTCTTCTCAAGCACCCAAACCTCCCCAAGTATATTTCACAGCATAAAGGAATTTTAGTGTAGTCACAGTCCCCTTATAGCCCACAAAAAAAAGGTTTTCAGTGGCATCTTTTCAATCTCTTCTCATTTGCAACTTAATCCTCGTTTTGCTGACTTCTGTTGACTCTTTGCTTTATTCTTCTCATTTTGGGGAGCTCAGGAGATCTAGAGTCTCATCCAGGCACTAAAAGGGTTAAACTTGCATCCAGAAAGTGAAAGAGCTTGGCTAAAGCCACGCTGGGAAAAACGTGTTCACCGGGACCACGTGGAAAATGCTGGACTCCTTTCTGCCACGTGCTCAGCTGGAGGGCCTCTCCTCTCAGAGCAGGAGGAAGGGAGAGCCTTGGCGGCTCTCCCACCCACCCCCGCACCCCGCATGGGGAGGGGGGAGCTGGGGCCGGGCCCTCCCCGCAGGCGGCCACCTGTCTCCTGACTGGAAGACAAAAGAGATCAAGTTAGTTTTACCACTGTGATTTGTGAAAGTGAAATAACTTTTTAATTGGTTTCTTGGGCTGTCAGCTGCTAAATCAGCTCTCTGATTAGTCCCCGCAGCCCACAGGGGAAGCTCCCAGAGAGGGAGGGACAGCCCTCCTGTTTCCAGGCCTCGTGCTGTTTCCTCAGGGGGCTCCCCTCCCCCACTCCTCCACGTGAAACCAGCACAGTTCCGCAAAACACTAGAGTTCAATGGATTAATATATTGTTTGGGCCAGGTTGGAATGCCCTGGGAGGGCAAGTTCGGCAGTGTCTCATGCAACAGGGACTCTGGATCTGTTGCATCACATAGAGTCGTCCTGTGCAAGGCCTCAGGAATGACTCTGGGGGACACTTCAGGAATGTTTGATGGTTTATGACACCCCATCAACTACCTCTCACGTGAATGTCCTGCTTGGACATCGCCTTCCTGGCATGTAGGGGGCTTACAACTGAGCCGGTTTGTACGAGGGAGGATAGGTTTTCTCTGCCTCTGACCAGAGGTTATGCCACACACCCAAAACTATCCTCCTCCCCCTTTGGTTGGGTGAGGAGTGTGTGCAAACCTGGCCTCAGCAGTTGAGCCTGTGGGCTATGACCTCCCCCACTCTGAACCCAGCCAGCACTGATTTTCAAGACATATGCTGGGTGTGGCATTCTTGTGGATATGTTCATCTCCATCAGCCTTGTTTTCTTCTACCTAGACCTGAGATAACTGGATACCAGTGTCACCTAGATCTCATCTCATATTCCCTTAGGTGGCTTAACTTCCAGTCCAAAGTTCCAGTCAGGGGGCATATTCAGGAAGGGTTGGGCTTTGGTGATAAGAGCAGTTTTGACATAATGGGCAAAAAGTCCTTGTGGTGGTTTCAGTTCAGTATTGGTGGAAATACCAAGTTATGTAGTGGTTTTGGTTCACCAATTTGAGATTTCCTGGCCAATGCACCAATTTATGTGGTGGATTTAGCGTGGGCCAAATTGCCAGTGCACCCACTAGAATTATTTACTCATTTCCTGCTGTGAGATAGGATTAGGAGGAAGAGCAAAGCAGGCTCGAACTTTAAAGGATATAAAGAAAACTTTATTAACAGAACTAAAAGAATAATAAGAATCAGAATAAAACCTTCAGAACACTTCTCCTTCCGCCACACCCTCTTTTCTTTCCCACTGACAACACAGAGAAACAATCCAGTCAGTTTATCACCTTTAGAACAGTCTTTTTTCAGTTCACTTCGAGAAGTCTGTCTTGTCATGCTATGGGGGATTCTCCACAAGAAATAGTTCTCTTGTGGCTTCAGTGTCACAACAAATCAACTGCCCAGGAGAATGGAAATCTGATCACTCTGTAAAAGTCCCCCATTCCCCCCCCAACTTAAAACTTTCTCCACAACTGTTTTCAAGGGCTCAATCTTTGGCTAATGGGGTACACTTTTAAGGATGAGCTGTTCAGAAGCAAAAGTTCTCTTCATCTGTCTCTGAGATCGTCTTCATCTCTGGGAACAGAGGTTCTCTCCTTCTTCCCTCGGGGCAAAGGGTCTTCATCACTCTTGTCTCTCTCTGTTCAAGCTTCTCATGGAATCACACTTCAACATTTGCATGTTCAGCATGAATGCCTTTGCTCATGTCTACAATGTCTACATTGTTCTACAATGTGAACACCTCATCCCCCCATGCTTTTCAATGAGTTACAGGAAAAAAGAGCCTAATGTATCAATTATGTCTTCCCCACAGACTTACAAGAGAATTTCGGCCCAAGAGTGAGGCATCTCCTCAATCCCTCCCACCTGGGATCTACTCCACTGACCTTGGTGTCTTCATGTTGTTTCTCTACATGTCCTCACTCTGTCCTTTTCTTTTGCTCAAAAGAGGATTGAAGGTTTGCTGGTCTCATCTGTCCACTGGAAGAGTTAATACCTCGCCTGAGGTCTGCAGAGGATCCTGTGATCCCTGCCGGGTGGCGGCCACAGCTGTTTACAGTGGAGAATTCTTCGACAGCTGCGCTGGGTGGGGAGAGGCTAAGATCTTCAAGGGGCCTGGCCAGAACAGTGTGGCTGCTCTGGCCACACAGCTGTTTTCCAGCTTTTGCTGTGTTCAGTCCTAGCTGCAGGACTGATGGCTTTCCCTCCTCTTGCCTGGCAGCAGCTGGGGCCCGGCCTGGCCCCCGCCAGGCTGCAGTGGAGGAGGCCTGGCCGGGCTCGTAGCCACTTCCTGGGGCTGGACCCTGGCTCAGCCCAGGCTGGTGACTCATGAAAGGCAAAGAAAAATACCTTTCAACTGATTTAGTCAAAAGGATATGTTTATTTCAGTGCTGGGCGAACACGTGGGATCTCTCCCAAAGGCGTGCATGCCCTTCCACAACTTTTGGTCCTTTATTTATTCACAAAAATCATGCATATTCAAAAACGCCTATACGTATTTATTACCTGTCACCACCCTTTCCCCGCATAGTATTAAAATTAGCTGCATACTCATTGCGGTTGTGTAGTATCCCCTTGGTTTTCGGTCAGTGGGCTTCTAATTGAGTCAAAGGGCTTCAGGGGATGAAGTAAGGATCATCTACCTCACTCTAAACTCTTTACCTCGGTCCCGTTTCTATGACTATCTGACCTATTAATCCCTTCATTCTGGTTTTTATTAATTTCAGTGTCAAAATTTATGATAGATAGGTTTGTCTTGGCTGGCTCTAAGTATTTTCTAATGTATATCAGTTTCACTTAAATGTTTCCATATATGTTTTCTGCTGGTTCTGCATATTATACAACCAGACTTTGTCAACTTCTAATCCTTCCACTAGGATATATGTCTTTAAGGGTTACATTCTTAACCTCTAGCTTCTTAGCTTTTTAAGATATCTCATAACTTGTTTCCCAAACGTGCAATTTTCTGGACTATAACAGAATACTATGGGGAATACTATGAATACTATGGCTCCCGGGCAGTGGGGCAGGGCTCAGTGTCAGCAAGATGTCAGCAGCCACGGCCCAGCCCTGCCTCAGCCAGGGCCCGTTGCCTCCCCTCCCAGCCTGGTGGAAGAACCTCTCACCAAAGGCCAGAAAGAAAGAGAGCTTTTTCTGGGGCTTGTTCATTTTTATCATGAGTGTTCATAGAGGCATGTTCAGCTTTCTCAGTGGTTTAATAGGTTGTCAGTTCTCAAAACTAATCACTGATTGGTTGTTGTCAGACACGGAGGAAGCTCTTAGTCCTCTCAGGAAAAGCATTTCCATGGGTGGTTTCTTCTCTCCTCACCAAATCTCAAATGTGCAAAACCAGCACAGTCCCTCATAACAATGTTGAAGCCATTAGCCATAATGTTTCATTTTCTCACAGTGGACAACAAGGAATAGATTCTGGACTCGTGTGGTATTACTCAGCATAGGTACCAGGACAGGAAGAATAAACTGCATGGGAAGAGATAGCAAGATTCTTGCGCATGAGGCAAACACCGACAGCAAATTTTTGTGCCTGAATTTAGGAATGAACTGAAACTACTGGTGTAAATGAGCTAAAACATTTCATAAAGTAAGAATTGGGTGCAGCAGTAACTTGGCTTAATGATATGATTACATGCAAATACTCCATCTTACAGCTTTTGCTACAAACTTTCTAAGATGTTCAAATACATTAAAATATCTGTTTATTTTGAATAAAATTATAATTTAATTCTGAGCCCAGAAGACTCTTCCTAACTAAAACAATTATCCTATATAATTTTTAATTGGTAATTGAAGTTATGTTTACAGATACTTCATTCCTTATTTTTCAGCTTGAAATGTCCAAGATCTTTTCCGTTAAACTACTTAATTACAAATGAAGTAGTTGCAATAAAAATTGTGTAAAATTCTAATTAGTTTATTTGTTGTTGCTCTTTGAGGAATGCTTAATAGGAAAATGAGTATAATCTTTAATCTTTATAAATCTTAGAAGTCAGAACTTCTGTACTGAATCAATAGGCCTTTGTAAATTTAAAATTTCATTGATTAATTAATCTTTGAGTAGCTTGTTTGTAGCAAAAGGGACATACTTTTCCAGAGTATGTACCTGATCAGACTTCTTTCAGAAGAAGAAATAAGATTTTAATTCAGAATTTTAAAAAAACGACAACTCTGTTATACTTCATATATTTTTACTGGTATGCTTCATATTTTGCTACAAAAATTAGTACTATTAATCAAGATGCAAAGCTATTTTTTACAGTGATAAATGATATGTTAAGCAACATAAAATCTCCCAAATTGTAGACAAGAAGTTGTCATCTACTTCTAACTAGCTCCTACTTATTATACTTTCGATAATATTAACTTCTAGTGCTTGCTATCGTTTCTAAAAACATAATTAAGTTCAGTTTGAATCAGGACTATTTTGCTTGCATTCTGATAACCCTGATGGGTGTTTTTGTTGTGAATAGACTGGATAATGAGACAGAATTGGTAAATCTTTAAACCTAGCTGAATCTCCAAAATGGGAGTCCATCTCCTGACTTTAGATATCTTCATCAACTTTTGGTTTTGGACATATTCTGTGTATGTACAACTATATACTTTTGCTAGGTTTATTTGGCATAAAATGTGGAAATTGTGACAACTGTCTAGTACATTGTGTATCCTGTTGCCAAACAGCTTTTCACATTCTGGGTTACTGTATGATATTCTCAAAATAGCCTATGTAGAAATTACTTGCAAAAGACTAATGTATTAGTAGAAGTTATTTCTTGAAATAGTTTATATTGGGCAAAAGGAAGATAAATGAATAAAAATGTGACTACATTTAATTCTTACTTTGTTTCTGAAATATGGACAGAGAGCTACTGAACCAACCATCAACAATCTCTAGAGGGGCTGGAGGATAATGAGTTAGTCAAACCAAAGGGATGACTTGATATCCTAGGTTAATTAAGTGCAAGTCCCTAATGAAACAGTGCCTTTGGCACATTTGTTTCACCATTGTCCTAAAAGGTGATGCTGATCTTTATGTGAAACCATTAAGATGTGTGTAAAACACATTCACTTTGTGTTCACAAGTACAACACAGTTCTTTAGGTGTACCCCTGGTGAGCAATAGATGAGTCAGGTATGCTTCATGTCTTTGATTTTTATTTTGTTTACCTTTGTTCATCTTGTATCTCCTATACAGTTCCTTTTTTTTCAGAGCCAGTTGTCTTCTGTATTTCTATAGTGGTTAGTACAATAGAGTATTGCTTTTGGTGAGTTACAAGATAAATTTTCAAACAAAGAACCAAAAGAAGTAATTGACTGTGACACTTACTAGAGCAACACCCAGCTCTTTGCAAATCATGTTTTGAAAGATAGAATCTGGATTGTTGGATTGTCACATTCAAAGTAACATTCTAGTTCCTTTCTGTTGTATCAGAGAACATGGGCATCCACGTAAAACAGCTGGGAAAATTTTGTTGTTTCTGCAGTAGCATATACTGCTGAATGGTGGCCAGCAACAGTGAAATGTGAAATTACGTCAGATCTCCTCCTTATTTTGAAGTCGTGAAAATGAGGTTTCAAATTAGATTTTCATTTCTTTGCATTTGCTTCAATAAAAAAGAGTTTTTTTCAAGAGAAACTGAACGCTTCTAATTCTGGAATTAAAGCTTCCAGTGTTTCATTTGGATGTGGACCTAATTTAAAACTGGAAGGAATTGCATTTTTTGCTCTAATGACAGCTTGTTCTTGTGCACAATGTACAGGAGAGCTATTGCTATTCAGTAATAAACATATATTCCTGAAATGTGGTTCTGTTACTGTTTGTATATTTACAGTTCATTAACACAGGAATAGTTGGTTTTCATATTCTTTTAATTTCTTTTTAGTGTTAGGCATGATATGTTCAGCACTTGTAGATCTGCTTATTGAATACTTACAGTTTTGACCAGTTTTAAAAGATATTCACACTGCAGAGAAATCTTTATCCTTAACTATTGGTTATGGAATAATAAGAGTGAGGAGTGGAAAAATAATTACTGTGAAGAATTGATTTTGTAGAGGTTTGTTATTTCTCTGAGAATGAGAAGAAAGACATTTAAAACTCCTGCATGAAAAACCATATTGAGTTCACAAAATCTGTATCAGGTAACTAACTTTCTACTGGTTTTGACTGCAGTTTTAAATCACGAAACTTAGCAAAAACACCCCTTGATTTTGATCATCAAGGTCAAGTGATGAGACCTTGGCCCTATTACTCAGTTGTTAAAATGATTTACAGAAAATAATATTGAGCTCTGAAGTTGAAGCCAAGCAAGGATTAGAGGATTAGAGGATTTTTTTCTGCCCTTTTCTACCTCAGTAAATTAAATCTAAATTGCTTTCAGTTGCTAGTGTTCTGGAAAGGTTTCTATGGGCAGTCCTGTTCCCATTGAAGCAAGTGTTAATGCAAATGTTAATGCCTTTTAGAATTCTGTAAGAGGATACTGTGCCTTGATTAATCTCTCTTGTCTTATTTATATCTTTGTTGGTGACTTTATCCATGTATAAAATAAAGCCAGTATGATCAAATAGTTAAAGAGTCCATTAATATTTCAGCAACATTACTAATAAACTGTTTCGGGTTTTTTTGTCCCACTCTCAGAACAAAAGCCTCAAAAACAAGCTCTTATCAGGAAACAAGCTTTGTGGTATTCACGCAGAAGAGGTAAGGAAGTTTCCTCTCTATTCTAAGTCTAATGTACCCAAAAGAAGTTTGCATCAAAGTCAGGACAAAAACTGAGGTTCTGGTGCATTATACATTTGCACAAGAACACATATATATACCAGAATACAGAGCATATATTATGCTTATATGGTGAGTGTTCCTAAAGTGCTCTCATCCCAACTCATTTGAGTGACTTCACAAGAAGCAGTTCAAATGTATTAGAAAGCAAGCTGCTGTTTTAGACAAATAAAATCGTCTGGGCATGCCTATGATATAACTCTATAGATATATACATGTATAATGTATTTAAAACTAATTTCATTTCCATTATCTCCATGTCTACACTAAGACAGGAATTGCCAAAGGCCTGTTTTGAAATTAACATAGAGACAGGAAAGATAATAATCAATAATAATATTGATTCCCAGAATGTTTCATTATTTCAAGGAAAGAAGGATCACTTTATGAAACTGAAGGAAAGAAATCTTCCCTCTACTGAAGAGCGAGATAGATAGTCAATGATACGAAAGCCCTATTTTTGGCAAATTCCTCAATGTAGAACTACCTGCACTCATGTGACCATGCCCTTTATTTAACTTTCCATTTATAAAAGCTATTACATGTGAATCTGATTTACTCACATTACTTTAGTCTGGAGTTTTTGCATATATAATTTCTGTTAAGGTCACTGCACCTTGCCAGAATGAAATCAAAGCATAAAAAATTTCCTCTGTACTAAGATTTTCCTGATTATGGTTGAGTGCATTTTCTTCATTGGAGTCTCTATCTTTTAACTTAGAGATCCGTACTTGGGAGGTCAAGTTTCTGATAAATTCTCAAAGGTAGGAAATAAAAGGATTAGGAATATTTTTTTAAGTTTTTCAAAATCTGTTATCTTCCTTTATCCCCATCATTGCTTTCAAACACTGTGCTTGTCACAGCGTAGGGATACAGATGTATTTTCTTCCCTTTTTTACTGCTTAAAAGACCAGCAGAGTGTGCAAATAGTTTTCTGTTTTCCTCTGTTTTTCAAGTTTGCTTTTCCTAGTGTATTTGGTTTGCAAGGCGGAGTTTTGGTAGTGGGGAGAGCTATTGGGGTGGCTTATTCAAGAAGCTTCCCGTGTCCAACACTGCTGATGTCAGCCAGCTCCACTATGAACCTACCACTGGCCTAGGCTAAGACAATCAGAGTAACCCCTTTGTGATAGTATATTTAAGAAAGAAAAAAATTATTGCCCAGTAATAATTGTTGACAGAGAAGAGTGAGAATATATGTGAGAGAGTCATCTCTGCAGATACCAAGGTCAGTGCAGAAGGAGCGAGAGGAGCTGCTCCAGGCACTGGAGCTGAGATTCCCCTGCAGTCTGTGGGCAAAAGTCCGTGGTGAAGCAGCTGTGCCCCTGCAGTCTACGCAAAGACCCTCAGGAGTACAGAGATCCACCTGCAGCCTGTGGAGGAGCCCCATGTCAGGGGAGGTGAATACCCCAAATTAAGGTTGTGACCTTGTGGGAAACCAGTTCTGGAGTAGGGACCTGTGCATCCATGGAGAGAGGAGCCCACACTGGAATAGGTTTCCTGGTAGGACTTGTGACCCCGTGGAGGACCCATGCTGGAGCAACCTATTCCTGAAGGACTGCAACCCCATTGAAAAGGGATCATGCTGGAGCAGTTTGTAAAGAAATGTAGCCCACTTGAAGGACTCGCATTGAACAAGTTTGTAGAGGACTGTTTCCTGTGGAAATATGTTTCCCCATAATAGAGCAGGGGAAATCATCTCCCTGAGGAGGAGATAGCAACAGAAATGTGATTAACTGGGGGCATAACCCTCATTCCCTGTCTCTCTGTTCTGCTGAAGGAGGAGGAGGTAGAAGCTGAGAAGCAGAGGGGGGAGGCACTGTTTTTAAGATTTCTTTTACTTCTTATTATCCTGCTCTGATTTTGATTGGTTATAAATTCAGTTAATTTCCCCAAGTCAAGTCTGTTTTGCCCGTGATGGTAATTGGTGAGAAGCCTCTCTCTTTCCTTAACTCATGAACCTTTTGCTGTATTTTCTGTTCCCTGACCAGTTGAGGAGGGAAGTGATAGAGTGGCCTTGGTGGGCACCTGGCGTCCAGACATGGTCAAACCACCACACCTAGCTGCATAATATTTGAACCTTTGGCAATTCACTTGAAGATCTTTTCTCTGATTATGTCTCTCTTAATATTTGCATCTAAGGATGAAGCCTGAGGATAATTTAGTTTTATTACAGCATGACAAGCCCTAGCAGTCAGAGGTCTTCAGAAAATCAAACATAAATTAATAGTCAGGACAGCAGATTTTGAGTGTATTTCAAAGTGTGAGAATCTCTTCCTGGCAAATTTGCACCTGTTAATCATGTTACCATTGAAACAAACGGAAATGCTACAGGAGCATCCTTTTTTTTTGTTATCATTTTGCCAGTTAGGTTGTGCCAGCCAGAGAAACACAGCGTGTTTTCTGTTTTTAATTAAGAACTATGGTCACCAAGCATAACAACTGTGTGAGCTCGGTGTCTTTCCAGTTATTATATTGAATACCTTTTGTGGGTAAAATTGCCTACCAGGAAGCTCCTGCTTTGTTTTGCTCCCTCAGGCTGCATGCAGACAGACACACAGACAGTGATTCCTTGTTGTCTACCTGCTTGTGGGAGCATGCTTGTCATCCTGCACAGTTTTTGCATGGCTGGGTTTTCTTTTCCGAGAAGTCAAGGCCTTGGAGAGAGGAAGGCAGAGTGGTCCAAACATTGGGGTTTCCAATTCACAGAAAGGGACACATGCCAGGGCAGTACTACCAGACTCTGGTATTTTTAGAGGCCTGTGTTTAATGGTTATTTTATCTGTCTGACTCTACTAAGAGGTCCTCTCCTTTGAAGCACAGAAAATCTGCAAAATAGCCAAATTTTATCACAAAGAGTTACAGGTCATATGCATGCTTTTGACCTGCTCTGAATGTATTTAGCTTTATGACTCTCTGGCATCATATTTACCAAATGTGTTATACCTTAATTGTAACTCTTAGATTCCTCTACAGCCTATTTGGATACCTTGTATATCACAGAAACTGTAGATTTTATTTAAAGCAGCCCTCAGAACAACTGTATATTTATTAAACACAGCCCTCAGAACAATTTAAAACAGTGAACATTTTCTCATTTGTCTTTAGGTAATGTGGAATATATTCCATAGGTCAATGAATTGCATTGCCCAGGTCAGAGGACAGTGCTGTTGAATGAAGGAGCAGCAGATAAAGTCACAGAACAAAGAATTCTGCTGAACTGATCTTGGCTATTTGTTTCAGATTTTACAGAATGCCATAACCCTTTTGGCCTTATTATATAAAAATTTAAAGCGGGTTCTAAAATTTTTAGATTCATTCACTCTTCCCAAAAGTCTGTCACTGAATTTGACTGCATCAATTGGAAAGAGATAAAATCTTTCCAAAAATTCCAACTTATGAAAGATATACTACTTTTGTAATATGTTATGGAATACCCTTTCAGTAAATGTTAAACAGACTTCTGATCCATTCCAAGGACTTCAAAACATTTGGCATTTAGTTAATACAAGAACATTTATTGAGTATCAGTTGGGACTGTGGATTTTATTAAGAACAAATTATTATTTTGAGAGGATTCTTAGATAAATGGTGAAGTTATAGTCTTTGGAGAGTTTGGTTTAGTACAAAAAATCAATTTCTATTATATTTTTGTTCAATAAAATAACATATAGACACTTAGAATTATTTTAAGGATATATTTAACAATATATCAGATAAATATAATCTTAAACTGATATAAATAAGCATAACTATGCCTGTTTTCAAGGGCACAGTTACATACTGAGAGCCTAGTTCCTTTTAATACCATCTGGGACACCCTAATGTTTACAAAGACCTGTGTAAGCCTATGGAGCCTTTTTACTTCCAAGAATAAGATTGTTTATTTTGAAGGTGGTGCCTTCAGTTATGCTTCATGGAAAGTATTAATAACAACTGATGTCTAAAATATGTTAGCCCAACAGCTATTCTTTATAGTGCTAACTCAAGTAGGTGCTTTAGGTGGATGCCATTTTACATTTTCCTTGGTACTTTTGGTTGGTTTGATATATGAACCTGGAAAAGCACTTGATAATTATTTAGAGAGGGGCATTTTACATTTTAAATCTGATCTAGATTCTGCTGTTCTCGGAATTCACTATGGTTTTTTTTTATATTTAAAATTTTAAAAACCCAAAACCTGATTTTATTGTGCTGACTTTCAGTCAAAAAAGATCCAAGCCCAGCTGAAAGAGCTCCGTTATGGGAAAAAGGATTTGATTTTTAAGGTAAGTTATATTTCACTATAGTTAGCTAAAGTATTAGAGTTAATATACCATTGGAGTGAAGTAGGAGCATGACAGCTGCCTTTATTATTGCGTTTCTAAGGAATAAGTTTGTTCTGAAAAGAGCTCAAAACGCCAAGACAGACTTAATACCACAATGCATTTTCAGAAATCCGATATATCTATATTTTTGCGTTCACAAAAAGCAAAATTCTAGGTTACTGCTCATGAATAAAACGTGTTTCCCTATTCCATACATTCTGTAACATGTTTTTCATCTTTCTTACTGAATGGTATAATATTTTACAGGTGCTTCTTGTTTTTCCTTTAGTTAGCACTCCTCCATGGCAGTCAAGTATTGTTAACATTTAAAGCAAGTCTCTGTGTTTATGATGAGCTTAAGTTTTGTAATGTTCTTTAGGTCTGAAGATTTAAGAAAATGAAATGTCTGTTGCTTAAACAATCCAAATGAATAGTCTGTTCTAGCTAGCACATTTTAAAAAATAATAAAAATCTTAAAAATAAATGAGAGGATAACAGAATATAAAGACATTACTAAAGGGCATCAAGTCCTTGTTATCAATGGGAGAAGCTAATCTCTGTTAAAGGAAGAGGAGAGAGATGCAGGTCACCTGACTGCAGGCTGGTAATGGAGCAGTCCTTTTATATATTTCCAGCATAAAGGATGTAGATTAAGTAATCATCTTCAAAGTGACTAGAACTACTTACAGAGTCATTTATGTCAATATGAGTTCCAAATTGTCTTCTGGAAATGTTTAACTCACTCTACTGTCTCTCTATTGCATATACAGTGCTGTAAATATAGTCTAATACAGGCCATTTAAAAGACACAGTGTGATTTCTGTGCTTTTTTTCTTTTTTTTTAATTCATAGGTTTATTCCACTTATTTTCAGGAACATTTATTTCTGGTCTTCATAAGACCAAAACCAGAGAAACAGATTTAGAGACAAAAATTAGGTATATTATATATCTAGGCATTTAACTTTTAACGTCTTCTAGCATTAACAAAAATAACACATCTTTCTTCAAATTCAGTATCACAGGGAGTTTGAGCAGAGGTAAAGATCAAAAATTCTAATCTTCCCTTGCTATGAAAGTTTGTCTTCTTTGGCTGAAGCAGTAGGATTGTTCAGTACTGTTATCTACTTGTTGGTTTTATTATGCTAATACATAGTGATCCCAAAAAAGGATCTGAGTTATGCTAGGGTGTATACTAATGCTTAGCAAGGGAACTCTGGCTAAGTACTACCCACTTGAAAAAAGCTTCCAGAAGATGAAAAAGTGAACGGGAACATAATCTAGTGAACATGGCGGAAAGGCTGCCCAGCAAGTCACGGGCATGCATGCAATGAAATCCACCTTCTCCTAATCCTAGTTCAGTAAACTATGGCAATGTAGTAGTTAAAGCACATATGTAAAGAACTCTGCTAAGGGAGGAAATGTGTCTAGTGTGAATGGAAATAGACGTGGTTTCACCTGACTGGATATGGCTTTCTACACCATAGTCTCCATTTCAGATCCTCGGAGAATTATCTTCTGGAGACTATGTCTACATTTGAGCACATGAATTATGCCTTAAAGTCCTTGGTTTACATTGAATAGACATAGTTCTTGATTATGAATGAATACTAGAGCCATCAGCTGAGATGTGGGTCCCAAGTTAGGTACTGTGGGTTCTTCTCTGAGTGCTCTTACTGCAAAATAAGGATAGTTATTTGCCTTCTAGGTAAACTATGATCTAATTTAATTAAAAATATTCTGGGAATTTACGATGGAGAATGTTGATGAATTGTGGATTCCAAAGCCACACATACTGAGAACAGTGTATTTTATATGTAAATATTTGAAACATCTCTTGACCGTGCACAATTCTGTATGAGATTGAATGTCTGCTTTGCTAATATTGATATATCCTTTCTATGTAACCAGAAATATTTTTGCAGGTTTATTCATCAATCTTTTTCCTGACCAAGAAAATTTGATTTATGAAGCAGAGGGAGCAGCAATCTTATGCTATCCTCCTAAATCATGTGGGATGAGGGGAGGATAGGTTCAGTGTGCTTGTTTGTGTGTTTCATGTCTGAAGACAGACACACTAAGCAGAACAGAAGTTGTTTGGTATAGTCTGGAAAGTTTTTTAAATATCTGCTTGTGCTAAGTGGAAGGTAAACCAGTGGAAGGAGTGAACCCCACACAAATACCTTGTGAAAGATTTCAAGTCAGAGCAACAATTTAATAGGAGAATTACTATAAAGGCAGTAGTACAGAAACACTGGTTTAAACAAAGTCAGAACACAAACTGATATCCTGTTGGTCAGGGTGGTGGTGGCCATCTAATTAAATGGTGGTTGCAGTCCCATTGGAGTTATGGGTGTGGCCAGTGAGTTTATGGAAAGGTCTGGTCCTTCTCTGGAGGTCCAGTGGTGGTGGTGAAGACATCTTGTCCTCTGGGAATCCAGAGGTGGTATCATTGAGTCCCAAGCCCCAGATTATATAGAGGTAGGAATGTTCAGTACCTCGCCTAAGGTGGGGAATTTTACAATGGGCTGATGTGATTCTATGAATCATTCTGGGGGTCCTTGATGGCCCATTAGAAGAGATGACCCCCTGAGGGTGGCTGCTGCTTCCCCAGAAGGAGTTATCATGGTTGAGTCATGGCAAAGATAAACAGTGCTCCACCCACCTTAACAGTTCATCAGAAGGTAATGTAGATGGTGGTAGAGTACAAACTTGGGTTACACCCCATACTGTAACCCAGGACACTGCTTGATCAGAGAGGCTGCTAGGTTTGCAAGAACAGGTGGTATTTCATTTCTAATAGTTTTGATACTGGAAACATAACAGATTTAATGTTAGCATTGCTGTTGAGGCTGTTTTATGAAGCTGTTACTCTTTCTGATAAATGAAATGGATAGTCTTCCTGCTGGCACAGCATGAATGTTTGGGATAAAATACTTGCTGCTAGCTAACTTTCATGTTACTGGACTTTTACCTTTTCCCCTTCCACTCCTTTCCCATCCCACTGAACTTTTTTTTTTTTTTTTTTTTTTTCTGTATGGCTTACTGAGGACTTTAGGGAAGTCTGCTCTCCATGTAGATCTGAACATTGCAAGCTTCCTGGAGCAGTTCGCCAGAAGGATGTAAGATGCAGGCTATTAGATTTCTAAGGGGCATGAAGGAAAGCTATAGTTCATGTTCATTAAAATAATGCTTTCTCTGAAGGAAATGATTCTGCAGATATACATGAAATAAGGAGGGAGGGATTGTTTGATTTTTATTTTGCATAATTGACATCAAGAAACTATTTCTTGAAGTCTGGTACCTATTACTGTAGCTGGCTCTATTCTGAACTAGACGTCTGGCGATCAAGTGGGAGAGGAGAAGAAAAGGGGAAAAAAGGCGGCTTTCTCTTTAACATTCCAGTGAATTGGTAGATCATGTCTTCTATATTATATTTTACTTACACTTCTTATGTTTTCAAGGTATTTTGTAATCTACCTGACTAATCAGGGAGCACATATTTGTGTATGTTTATATTTTTAAAACTCCCCCTATGTGATACAAAGCCATGAGACAGATAAGTAATGAGCATCACAAAAATTAATTCATGCACCGAAGGCTGTAGTTTGTCAGTATCTCTACTGAGATTACAATTTGAGCCCCTGTCTCTTTGTCAGATTTCAGTCCCTTAAAGCATGCAGCATGTTATCCTTAAAGAATCGACCAAAGTTGAAATTTCTTCGTATTATAATGAGAAAACCAAGAAATCATTAATAAAAATTGCCACTGAATGTTCTTAATTTTATCACTGCCTTTGTAAGTAGGTACTTACTAGTTCTGAATGACACTACTTTTAATAACAATAATTTAAATTATCATCCTAAACCCCTGATTCAGTGAAGTACTCCTCAGTTTAAGTGCTTTGCTAGGTTGAGGTTTCAGACATTTGTTTCAGGCATTACAGCCCACTTATTTTTCAAATTACTTCTTCATTAACTGTCCCCATTTTTAGGCTATATTATCCTCGAAGAAGTCTCATGTTTTACTAAAATAGGAAAGAACTAAAAATAGTTCAGTTTTTTCTTCATGTTCATGTATATGTGATAGTAATAACAGATGAAGAAAAATCTAGCAGTGATTTTCAATGTCAGTTTATACAAGCATCTTGTACTATTTAAATTCCTCTTGTAAATGTAAAAGGTGACCAGGCTTCGCTGGTATGGTTTGAGTATATCCTTGCTTTTTACTAAGGCTTTTGATTCAGTTTCAGACAGATTTGATCTACTGCTTCATCTCTTTTCCCTTTTGTTCAAATTCTAAGACAAAGTATATTGATAGGCAGTCCTAGAAAAACAAGAAGTTGTTCAAATGTGAGTAGCAACTAAGAGCACCTGGCTTATGTGTACTTAATATATTTAATGTGCTTAATCTTTGCTCCATGGTAGAATTTAACTTTTAATAAGCAAGCAAGTAGAATTGGCTATTACAGCAAATAATACAACAACTCAGTACCTTAGCAAACACTTACCAGCTTACAAGAAGTCAGGTAGCTGCTAATATGTATTCTGTAGACCGTTTTACCATGAGTGACATGGTTTATAATTTTGCACCTTCCTCTGAGGAGCAAACCATATTGGATCCAGTTGGTATGCAGAGGTGATCAGTTCCTGCTGAAACTCCGGGTGGGTGTTTGCTGAATAAAGATCTACTCCTGGCCCTGGGGAGTCCTTAAGGCTTCTCCACATGTTCAGAACCACCAGGTGCCCAGTTAATAGCATAAAACTAGAGGATGTTTGCGAAGTCCAGTGCATGGCTGGAATCAGAAGCATCAGGAGCAGCAAAGACAGAGGTGTGCAGATAGAGATGGCAAGCAGAAGGCAGGCAGGGATTGTAGTGGGGATGACTGGGAGAGAGGAACAATGGACAGAAGAGAGAGAAAGGAGGGAGGGTAGTGCTCCCAGCACTTGACAACCTGTGCTGCTCCTTATGGTTGTTTAGCTTGTTTTCATGATGATACTCTTGAACTCACACATTTCTTTGAAGTGTAGGTTCACAAAGTAAGAACAGGATTGTAATTTCTCTTCAGTACTCTCATACTCTTCAGTAATGTTTCAAGTATTATGAGTGCTCATTACTTCTAAAGGACTAAGGACCATATCACTATTGCAAATTTAGAGTCAAAACCATTTTCCAAATTCTTTGAAACACCTAGTTCTACACAAATAATTATTTGACATGTGAAAATAATTTAAATAATTTGCTATGGCAGAGTGAAATGCAAAACTATGTGAAATTATTTTTACATCATATTGACTGGATTTGGTAAATACCTATGCCATTCCTCCCTCTGAAGTTAAACTTACGCCATGTGTGTTTCCCTCTCTACTAGCAAAGTTAATTACCTGCCACAGTAAACTGATTTCCCATAATTTTTAATTACTTATTTCTCTAATGAAGATACTGAGATTCTACATTACATAGAGAGAAAGAGATGAAATAATAAAAGAAAAACCAAGGAAAAAAAAAACAAGCAGAAAATCACCAAAGACCTGCTTTGGCAGAGAACTTGTTTAAACACTAGGATTGCTTTCTGGGCTTGAAATAATTTATTACGTATTTTAAGTTTGTGATAATCTTCTACAGAAGTACTTTGTGTGCTGGCATATATATGAAGATGCAAGTTTCAGGCTTTCCAATACAATTTTATTTGTATCATGCTGATGACTAGTCTTGATGCTAAACCACCCCATTTCACACATGTACATCCATTTCCCCCATGGTTTGCATCTGCATGTATTAAAATTATCAGCTGCAGAGTTAGCTGACTTTGCATATTTGAAAAATTAGTCTATTTAACAGCTTTTAAAGCATTCTTCATTATGTGCAAAGTACCATTAAGCTTCTATTTTCCTTGCAAAGGCTTTCCAAAAAAAAAAAAAGCAACATCACTTTCTACAGCTTTATTTGTACATTCATTTTTCTAGCACAAAAAGAATGCTCTTATCTTTCTTGCTGTTTTTACATTGCTCTGTAATGGTAAATATAATTTCTGTAATTCAGTGTTAAAAGGAGATGATAAGAGAAAACTGGGAACAGTTTCCTTTTTGACAGGTCATATCAACTTCCCTGAGAGAATACTGCAATTTCTCTTGCTTTCAGACAGAATCTTTACTCTGTGGTGTGTTTGTTCAATACGTTTCCTCAGCATCTGGATCTTGTGCAACTTCCCTTGGGAAATTTACCAGAACTATGGAGGAAAGACATAACTAAACTAGAAAACTATTATAAAATACCAGTTATAAACATAAATGCAATGCAAAATAATAGAGATTGGTTTGTGGGTTTCTTGTTTTGGTTTTTTTAGTTTGTTTGTTTCTGGTTTTGTTTTGTTTTTGCAATTATTAGGGATAATAAGTTCTATAATCTATAGGATGACTCCATCATGCTGCATAACAACTGAATAGAATCTGGAAGAGGAGACTTTTCTATTGTTATACATTTAATAGGTAGTGTTTTTAAGCATATTGATTTGAGACAATAACTACCAAAGACTTCAGATAAGACAATGCTCTCTTAAAAGTTTCCCTTGTCAGAAATGACAACTGAATTGAAGGTAGCAAAGTGTATGCCTCTGGTTAGTTATATCTTTATTTATTTTATGATGTTTTCTATTCGATAAATTTAATCTTGTTGGTCTCCAGCAGCTTAAATGTTATTAGTTGATTATACTAGAAAAAATAATTAATTTTTCTTTGGACTGTTTTTTTGTAACAAAGGATGAAGATTAATTGAAAAGTATCCACAATACAAGCAGATCTTGATACGTGATAAAATGAGAAGTCTGAAAATATTCTTAAAGCATTTTTCCTTTAAAACACGTAAATAAGAAAAGGTACTTTGTATTTGCTGCGATCGAAAGTTCTTGTATATATGTAATCCCATCGTTACTGGTTCACTTTTGGCAAAAACCTTTTTCTAAGCAGACCATGGAAAACAGGAAGTATGGTCCATATTCTCTGTCTCCTAACAAGGTTCAGTTTTATTTATGTTATTCTTACACAAAGCTTATCTAACTTTTTTTTTTTTTTTAAGAAACCTGAAGTAATCCAAATTCTATTTATTTCTGCTGCTTTGGTCTCTTGTAGTCTATAGCAGCAATAGGGAACAAAGAGACACGAACCCCTTTATGCATACAAAGACGATCTCTATTGCAGAAATCAGTCCCTCTTTATACCTTTAATTTCTACTGAACATAACTGAAACCAAAACCAAACCCTAAGAGAACTTAACAGAAGAAGGGAAGGGCACCCACTGGCTGGCTCAACTGCAGTGCTGCTGTCCATGCATCCTTCCACCCGATCAGCTTCCCATTCATACACTATCTGTGCGTTCCTCCGGTCAATCACAGTCTCACTTCCAGCTGACACTCAACTGACACTCTCCTCACTCACAACTGCCTCTCACCCCTCACTGACTTCCAGCAATCTAGCCTGCAGCTGTGCTGTTCCCACAAGGCCTCCTGGTGAGCATAAGCCTCAACAACTTTGACAAATATAACCCCTTATTCAACAGTCCATTAGCCTTAGTAGTAGAAAATGCTTCTTTATATGTCCTGAAACATACTGAAATTGAAGCCAGGTAATTATGCTCTGTCAGACCTAGAAAGTAGTTTGTTTGGTTGTTTTTTTAACAACTTGCTTTAAAGCAGTATTTCACACATTTTGCTGTAGTTATTCTGTGACTATCACAATGTTTTTTTTAAAATTAACTACGCTGGCTTTAAGGTAAACCCATTATTGTGTGAATTAACTCCACACAAATATCTTGTGAGAGATTTCAAATCATAGCTACAATTTAATAGGAAAATTATAATAAAAGTAATAGTACAGAAATGCTGGTTTATACTTCCAAAGCCAGAACACAACCTGACACCCTGTTGGTCAGGGTGGTGTCAGAAGTCAGATTAAATGGTGATTGCAGTTCTGTTGGAGTGGTGGATGTGGTCTTGTCAAAGCAGTGGTCCTGTGGAAGGGTCTGATCCTCCTTCTCTGTAAGTCCAGTGGTGGTTCCCCTAAGTCCCCAAACGTCAAGATTATATACCCTCAAATAGAGGCAGGAATGTGCAGTACTTCTTCAGGGTAGGGAGTTTTACAATGGAGTGATATAATCCTATTATTGGGGAGTCCTTGATGGCCCATTAGCAGAGATAACCACCCTTGGGCTGGGTGTAGTTATCACATGGAGACAAAGAGTATACAACACTCAGCTCTTAGGTGGGGTATGCAGCTGTTACAAATGACCCACCATTAACAGTTCATCAGAAGGTGACATAGGTGGTGATAGAATACATACTTTTCTTACACCTTACACTGTAACCCAAGACATTTACTTACATGGATTTTTTTCCCCCAGTCTTGCTTCTCAGTATTTGAGACCACCGGTGATTCTTCATGTTAATCACATCTGAACTTGTTTTCCGTGGTCTATCCATTTGAGGTGTCCTAAAATGGGTATTTCACTCATGATGAACAGAGTAAAAGGATTTTTGTAGTCTGTACCCACAGTGGTCTTTGCCGTTTCTACAAAATCATGACACACTCAGTAGTAATATCATCTTGGGTCATGCATCCATATTGTTCTATATTCTGAGTTAGTTGTACTGATCATTACTGTTTGAATATAATGTCTTATAGTTCATTTTAGTGAATGTCATCTTTTTGTTTCCAGTTTGTCAGGATAAATTTAGGTAAATCCCATGTAAGGCCCCAAACAACTTGCTTGATGAGATTTTCAAAAGGGCTTACGGTTGTTCGGTTGTTCGTGTACTCTCAGTTAGATGCATGGGAGAAAAACCAACAAGATATTCTCAAGAGGGCAAAAAACACAAAAGACTTTACTGGCAACTTTAGAAAAACAGAGAAACTGGCAAAAGTGTTAGCACAATATTCAGTCAACATAAAGCACTTCCGAAAGTGTTAGCTTGGCCCATTTAACTTTGCAAAGTCTAAGCCAATTCAGTTTGAAGTTACTCAAAAATTCCAAGAAGAGGGAATTAGAAGAAAAGAAGAAGATAGGAGGACAGAAAATATGGAGAAAAGCACACATATAGCTACCAACTCCTGGATTCCAGTGATGTTCAGACAAAACACGCAGGAAGAGGTAGGATCAAGACATCTGATTGCCTCGTATTGAGGTTTAAATATCCCCTAGCCTTCCTCAGCCTTTCCTCCAGGTGAAACTTCTGGTCACTCAGGAGCTGAGTTGGCAGCCACTTCTGGGCTGGGATGCAGGTTCTAGGGATGGGAGTCGTGAGGCAGGGCACTGTCTTTCTGGGGCAAGGCCTGACCTGCCCCTTTACCTACACACATGCACCCCAAAATGTCTTGAGACACCAATCTTTCCAGTCTTGCACACCCCATTTTCTCTGACACACCGAGTTTGATGTCACAAGAATATTTAATCAGTATATGTTTAGTTCGCTGTTCAGTTCTTCCATGTATAGGTGGCCTAGGAAAGAGAAGTACAGTGTAGATTTTATTAATGTTTGAGGCTGTTATATGATGATGATTATTCTATTTATTTTTAGATTTAAAAAATGTGATAATTTTACAGAATTGAGTTTTTGGTTTTTTGAGAATAATGGGATTGAATATAAACTTTGTGCCAGGTCGGGTGTTTTACCTGACCATGGCTTTGGGTGTGCAGTGTTTTCTGGTTTAATATGTGATGAATGAAAACTGATTTTTTTTTTCTGACTCCTAAGAATATAGATTGTTGAATCTTCATTGATGTATTTCTATTTTATGGTGTAGTGAGTGTATGACACAGTTGTTACAGTTTGTGATCCCTACAGTTCTTCCTAAGTATTGCAGTTCACTCTTTTTTGTTTACTTTTTTTTTTTATTCCAAGTAAGAAGGCTTATGGTGCTTTATAATTAAATAATGCTTTTGCTGATTATGGACTTCGGGATTTTTTTCCTTGATCAAGTCAATATTTTTGTGCAATTTTATCCCTGCATGTATGCTTTTGATTTTCAGGTTAGTAAATTATTTGTGATTGGATTGCTTATTTGATGTGGAAAAATGCTTTAAGACAGGATATTATTGAGTTGTTTTTCACAGTAGAATCTGAAGTCCCTGGGAGAGACAGGAAATTGAAATTTTCTTAGTTGAATTTTATAAAATATATTAGGGCTGTTGCATAAACTTCTGTAGCTGATGAGTGATGGCATGTTTACACTTTTCAGATCGTTACCCCATTGAGACAATGTAGTTAGAATAACAGCATTTCCTGATTTTTGTTACGTTGTCCTTTATCACTGTATTGTGAGTGATGTTTGTTTTCATGAAGCACAAGGGTTAGTTTTTTCATTAGCTTTTTTTTTTTATAGAGACCTTTTTTCCCTCATGAGTGGTATAGTGTATTTTCACAGCCTTGAAAAAACTGTATGTAAAAAGTTTTATCTAGATTATATGGGCTTTGGTTAGGAAGTCATCATGTTTTAATCCCAGATGGAAACTGAACACCATGCAGCTGCCTGCTCATCCCCCTAACACTCTAGTGGAATGGGAAGAGAATTAGAAGTGACAGCTGTAGGTTGCAATAAAAACAGTTTAATTATTGAAACAAAAGTAAAATATAATAATAATAGTATATAATAATGATGATAATAAAAGGGGTAAAAAATGAAGAAAATGAAGTGATGCACAATACAATTGCTCACCACAACTGAGCAATGCAATTGATGCCAAACTCCCCTTCCAGATAACTGCCCTAGTTAATATACAAGGCATGACATTCTATGGAATATCCTTTTGGCCAATTCAGGTCACCTGTTTCAGCTATGCACCTTCCCAGCTTATTTGTGCACCCCATCACTGACAGAGTATGAGACACAGAACAAAGTTCTTTGCTTACAATCAGCACTATTTAGCCACAAGAAAAGCACCAGTGTGTCATCAACATTATTCTCATACTGAATCCAAAACACAGCATTGTACCAGCTACTGAGAAAAAATTAAGTCTATGCCAGCAGAAAGCAGGACCATATATACCCTTTATTTTGTACCATTTACACCATCCTAAGTCTTATGCTTCTCAATACTCTATCACCTTCCCTATTTATATACTTTGCTAGATATATACACAGGCATCATTCCCATAGTCTATGGAACACCTCTGTCAAATGTCCATAAAATGTCAACAAAAATGACTGTTGAATTGATTTAGTCCATGACTTTTACCTCCATTCCTGACAACAGTCTTTCGAGCAGGAAAGATTGCGTGAGGTGTTGGATTGTTTTATGTTACAGAATTGCTTGGATAGCTAGGCTGAACGGATAGTGCAGGAGGGAATCTTACCCAATGACCTGCAGCTATACTTATTACCAAGGAGTGGAAACATCTGTGTCTGGCCAACCGGTTTGGAGGATATAAAGGAGTGGGATAGCTAACCACCAGTTACAGGCACTTGCAGTTGGAGCTTGAGACTGAGAGTCTGATGGAGTAAGAAAAGGAGGCTGCTGGCTGTGCTGTGAGGAGGTAAGGGACGTGCAGTTGTGTAAGGGACAGATAAGGTAAGGAAATGTTGTGTGAGGGACAGACAGATCTGGGCAAGGGACAGCTTGGGGTTAGCCAGCCATGCCCAATGAAAGGAGTCAGAGTTATCAGAGAGATGTCTATAAGCAAAGAAGTCAGAGTAGTGTGAGTAAAGAGTCTGTAAAAGAAGGCATGTAGAGTTTGTGAATAAAGGACCAGTGGGAATGCCAGTTAAAGGGCTGGTAGTGATATCCACCCTGTCTGTCTTAACTGTGACAGTTGCTGAAGTCAATTCTGAAGCCACTCGGAAGCTACACTTGCTCAGTTTTTATTAATGTGACGATCAGAGGGAAGTCAGGTTTGTATACCTCAGAACATACTTTTTTTAAGATAAAGATCCCTAGGTGTTCAGTGTGGTGATGCATGTATAGCCACTACAGAAGTGATAATACACACTGTTATATCGTTATTAACATTGTACAGTTAAACTTATTGGCTATTCTTACCCAAAATCAAATCTTCTTGAGGCACGCACTGGACTTCCCCATCCTCCTGCATTACCCATCATCTGGGTAGTGGCATGGGGCACATGATGTTTTCTGTTAACCAGTGTTTGCTTCCACCATTATGAGCAAATGATGTTTGCCTTCAGGTTTTTGATGGAGTGTTACATCCTCAATCTGCCAGGCCTCTTGGGTACGTGAGCATCTGTGTGGCATACCATCACAACCAGATTCTTCACCTGGGCATCAGTCTTGCCACGATGTGACAGCCCAGATGGGCTTACCTCTGCATTGACAGTTATTCTGCTTCTGTTGCAGAAGAGTTAAACTATTGTCCGTTTTTCTCCTTAAACCTGCTAAAGACAGTTGGATAGCTTTCACCTCTGCAAGCTGACTCCATTCACCTTGTCCTTCAGCAGTTTTTGACTTGTTGAAGGAATTCTATACAGCTGCTTTTCATTTCTGACACCTTTCCACAAGATGGCAGAATCCATCAGTAAACAGGGTATATTGCTTCTCACTTTCTGGTCATTTATTATATAATGGGACCTCTTCAGCACATTACCTTCTTCTCTGATGATATTCCAAAATCTTTGCCTTCTGGAAAGCCTGTGATAATTTCTAAGATTTCTGGACAACTAGGGTATCCTATGTGAGCTTTTTGTGTGACTAGTGCAGCCTGCTTACTCCATGTACAGTGTCTGTTACATAATGTGCAGAGGAGACCCTTGTTTTGAACATCCAACCCAACACAGGTAACCAGGTTGCCAAAAGAAGCTGTGTTTCAGTATTAATCACTTCTGCAAGCGGCCCAAAACCCCTCATAAACTGCCAGTATCTCTTTTTCAGTTGGAGTATAGCGAGTTTCAGATCCTCTGTGTCCCCAACTTGAAAAATCTAGGAGTCATCCTCAAGTCTTTTCTGGTGTTTTCCGTCAGAGGCTCCAGGTAGGGTCATTCTTTTTAGTTGCACTATAGAGCAGTTTTTTTTTCATCTTGCCCTGGTCAAACTGGCCCAAGGGCTACCGCTTGGTTTGTTCAAAGGCTTGTCATTGCTCAGGGCTCTATTTGAAATCATTCTTCTTCTGCGTCACTTCATAGAGGGAAGGGCTTGGAGGACTTAGAGTCAGACTAGTTTGGAATGTGCACAACACCTAAAGAACTTCATGTTTCTTTCTTGTTAATCTGTGGAGACAAGGCTGTTATTTTACTGTTCACATCCATTGACATTGGATGATGTCCATCTTGCTATACTTGTTTCTAGGTCCCTTTACTTTTTTTTTTACATAGCAAAACCTGCTTTCAGAAGAACCTGGCTATTTTCTTCCATTCTCAAAAACTTCAGCTCTATTGCCCTGTATGATGACAGCACTAGTGCACTGCAGGTATTCCAGAGCTTCCACTTCTTTTTTTTTATATCCCACTTCCTCATTACCTCTCTATGGTCCCACAGGTAAAACTCTAGGGTGCCCTGTGACATGTACCTTCCATATCTTGTTTCATGAGCAAGAGGATGCCTGCTCGCATAAACTTGCTGAATTGCTGGAACTCCCAGGACAGTTTCTCCAAAGTAAAGATGAAGGAAAAGAAGTACTGTAGTCTTATTCCTGGATTTGACAAATTACTTTGTTGACTGTTGGTGACACATCATCTTTACAAATTAATGTTTGACACTGGGCTGTCTTGCACTGGTGGTGCACTCTTTACAAATTTCTGTCACATGGGTTGTACACAGAATTACAGAATGAACTAGATTGGAAAAGGTCTTTAAGATCATGTAGATCAACCTGTGACCTAAAACCACCTCATCAACTAAACCGTGGCACCTGAGTGCCACATCCAGTCTTTTTTTAAACATGTAGAGGGACAATGACTCCACCACCTCCCTGGGCAGGTGATTTCAGCGTGCAGTCTTTCAGTAAAGAATCTTTTTCTAACCTAAACTTTCCTTGGTGGAGCCTAAGACTGTGTCCTCCTGTTCTGTCAGTTGTTGCCTGGGAGAAGACTGACCCCCACCTGACTACAACCATAGGTCTTTGTCTGGATCTATGGGGAATTGCACATTGTCCAGGCCATAATACATCATTTCTCATGTGGCTGTTTCTTTCAGGCATTGAATATCTTTCTCAATTGCCATCTATTTTCCTGGGTGACTCCGAATATTGCCCTTACATGTATGCTTTTCCCTCACACTTCACAGGAGGCTAAGGACTTGTGTCTTTTTTTTCATCTCTTTGGCAATGCTTGGCTCCTTAGCCAGTGATCCCAGTTGATAGTCTTTCTCTTGAATTCCAAACTACTCAGCCTGTTGCCCCCAGCTAAAATATTTTTCTGTCTTCCACACCTCATTCAAGCAGAGGAATTGAGTGGTCGTTGCCTGTTAGTCTCTTCTGTCATTTCTTCCTGTTCCCATGATGGCCATTGTGGTGGCTATGGTAACAGCACTGAATATGGCTCTTGTAATGTGTCTGCTTCTTCTTGCTTTTATTTCTTCACCTCTTTACTGGCAGAGCATGACACACAAACACTATGTAGCAGCAACCAAAACATCCGTGTGTTACCAACATTATTCTCATACTGCATGCAAAATATAGCAAGCGTACCAGCTACTGAGAAGAAATTAACTCTATCCCAGTGGAAATGAGGAGAAAAGTAGATGTCACTGTTTGCTTTGGCATCTTTTTATTAGTGCATATTCTTGTTTCAAATGTCATGTTTAGCATTTGTATGTTGTTGCCATGATGTTATAATCATTAACAATATGTTAATGTTGGCAACACAGGAGGGCCCTGAAGATCTAAACTCAATTTGCTGCTGAAAAATACTTACAGGTTATTTGCAGAATTCAACATCTTTATTGCAGGAGACAAGGACTTCTGGACAGCAAATCCATATGATTATACAGAAGCAGATTTATTGTTTACTTTTAGCCCTAGTTATACATTCTAAGACTACTGTCCACGCGATCGTACATTTCTTGATTGGTGCCTCTATGCTGTTCATGCGCCCTGCACGAGCCCCTTAGGTGAGATGATTGGTCATTGTCCAGAACTTCACTTTATCTTGGGTCTTCTAATCTCGGTATTCTGTTTTTCAGTCTCTTCTCTCCTGATTTAGCACAAGTTACGTTTCAGTAGCCTTGAAGAGTCCCAACAAGTTAGGCTGCAGAAAAACACCTAAAAATGGCTCATCCAGTGCACCTGTTACAAACATTGGTCTAAATTAAGAAATATGTAGAAGAACAGCTACGCATGTAGAAAAACAGCAAAATATGTAGAAAAACAGCTAAATATAATTTAGTTTATCGGCTGGTGCACCCGATACAGCTTATGGCCTAGACTATTCAGATACATTACTACACTCTATACAAGAAGGTGGAGAGGTGTTATCATATATGTTTCTCAGTAAGGACATTGAATTATGTGTTAACATAAATTATTGATATTGTTACTGAAACAAATCTTTCTACTATTTTTTTAATGGTTTAATGCAGTTTTGGAAAACATAAATATGTAAAATGTGAATATTGTTTCAGTACTTAGTAATTCAGGTCTACTAGGTATTGTCAGTACATTTTTTTACAACACAGCTTTGAGCATGAAAAATTGTAGCTTTTTTTAACAAACTGAAAAATCCCATTTGAAAATTTCTGTATGGATCTGAGGATGTGGCCTTAATGATATGGTCCTGCGTTAGATGGTTCTGCCGTCTAAAATAGCTAGTCTGCATTTCTGTGTGAGACAAATCTAGTTAAAAGCTACCATGAGACAAGTTGGATCTAATAGCATGTGATCCATGTGCTATCATGTGCTGCTGGGTCAAAAGCTGCCAAGATACTGCACAATTGTATGCTAATGCCAGAAGTACACCTTGACTTACAAGGATCGTCAAATTCCAACTCCTGGTCCTGCACGGGAAAGCCCCAAGAATCATGCCATGTGCCTGAGAGTGTTGTCCAAACACTTCTTGAGCTCCATCAGGCATGGTGCTTGTGACCATTTCCCTGGAGAGCTTGTTCCAGTGTCCAGCCGTCCTTTGGGTGAAGAACCCTTTTTAATATACAACCTAAACCTTCCCTGACACAATGTCATGACATTCCCTCAGGTCCTGTCCCTGATCCTCAGAGAAAATAGATCAGTGCCTGCCTCTCCCTTCTCCTCACAAGGAAGTTGTAGACTGTGATAAGGTCACCCCCCCAGTTTCTTCTCCAGTCTGAACAGTGCCCTCTTCATACAGCGTCCCTCAAGACCCTTCACCACCTCTGTAGCCCTCCTTTGGACACTCTGTAACAGCTTAATCTCTTTCTTATATTGTGGTCTCCAAAACTAAACACAAGGCTCACAGTGAGGCCATACCAGTGGAGAGCAGAGTGAGACAGTGTCCTCTCTAGACCAGCTGGTAATGCTTTGTCTGATGCCCCCCCAGGACACAGTTAGCCCTCCTGGCTGCCAGGGCACTGCAGACTCACATTCAACTTGCTGTTGACCAGGATCCCCAGATTTGTTTTTGCAACACTGATTTCCAGCCTCTCCTTCTCTGGTCTATATGTACATCCAGGGTTTTGCCGTTCCAGGAGCAGAATCTGGCACTTTCCCCGCTTAAACTTCATATAGTTGGTGATTGCCTAAGAGCACAATGAATCTGAATCTGGAGCACACTGACATGTATTATTTCTAACTGGGTGTTCTTCGTAGCAAACAATTTTGAATACCTTGCCATTTGGTCCAAATTAGAAAGAAATTAAATGTTATTTGAGAGGATACTTAGTCTCCCCTCTTAGAATCATAGAATCATCAATGTTGGAAGAATACTTTAAGATGCTCCAGTCCAACTGTTATCCATCCAACCACAGTTGCACCTAAGCCACTAAACCCCTGAACCATATCACTCTGTGCCAGGTCCAGACATCTCTTAAACACTTCCAGGGATGGTGACTTCACCACCTCCCTGGGCAACCTATTACAAAGCCCAACTACCCTAACAGTGATATTTTTTTTTTCCCTAACTTCTAATTGTCATGGTTTAGAAATGGTATTCTCCAATTCAGTGTTCCCACTGCGACCACCCCAGACAATGCGCTGCTTGCTCACTCCCTGCCCTTCAGGGTACTGGAGAGGAGAAATGAAGGCACAAAATGTAAAGATCATGGGTTGAGATAAGACCAATTTGTTGGAAAAAGCAGGGAGATAACAAAATGAACAGTAACAACAACCGTACTAAAGACAGAGTGTACAAGTAAAGGTTGCTCACCTTATGGAAACCCCTGACCACTCTCTCTGCCGGACAACCACAACCTGGAAGGGATCCCAGATCTCCCACCCCTGCAAAACGATCTGAGGTGGAATTGAATAACTCCAGGTCCTGGCCATGCCCCCTCATGGCTACTGCAAATATTACTCTGTCCTGGCCAGCGCCAGGACACTAATCTGAATCTCCTCTGTCACGGCTTAAGGTCATTTTCTCTCTCTCTCATCTCTGTCAGAAGAGACTGGCCTCCAGCTTACCCACAACCTCCTTTCAGGTAGTTGTAATGCTTTAATCCTTTTCTTAGGATATTCCTGACAACAAATTCAGAGACATCTACATGATTTTCTGCAGCACAAAGTCCTCAAAATAAATACAATAAATTTTGGCATTTTGGTAGAATTTTTTTTTTTAATTTCTGTGTTGTTCATTGTTGCTGATTTGGAAGCAGTTTGCAGTAATGAATATGCTGATATTAGTGAATACTTTCGCTGCATGGTTTAGTTTTTACTTTCTTAGCAACAAAACATTTTGAAATGGGAAGTTTGAAGAATTTACCTCTGTACAAGAACTTGTAAGTGGTATTGCCAATAAAGTAATTTTGTTTCCTTTGTTTCGTGTTTTCCTGGCTGAATTATGTTATTCTCTGATGAAGTGATCAAATCCTACAAAGAAGCACCAAAACTAAAAAGCTGAAGGTTCGAGCAAGTTGTAAACTTATCTTCTTTGAAGAAAAGATGAAATGTGTGTTTCTAGCACACTGCTGACAGAGGTGTAAGCACAACTGGTATGCCTAACATGAATTTTAAAATGCTTACTCCCTCAGTGCTTGTTCTCTTACTATTAAAATCAACAAGTTAATATTTAAAAGAAGATTGACTTGAAAAAGAAAGAGCAGCAGGTTCTTGTGATCATTTGAATGGTGTAGCTGTCGGGGACTAGAGTGGTTCTAGCCCTGGGTTGCTACGGGAGTCTGGATAGCTCCAAGAACTCCCGAGGCAGTGCCAGCTACAAGCTAGCAAGAGATAGAGCCTTCAAGACCTGCTGCAGAAGTTCCGAAGGTAGTTTATTTTTTCGAAGGGGTCCACATGCAAAATCCGATTACATAGTATAACAAAAGGTTTTTATAGCTTTCCAAAGGATTGAAATTATAACCAATAAAACTACAAGTTACAAAACTATCCAATTACCTTAAAACTCTAAGTAAGAAAAAACCAATCACCTAACTACTTTAAAAACCAATAGGAATCCTAAAAGATAACAGAGGTTTTGGTAAGGAGGATGGGGGAATGGTCAAAGGGGTTTTCTTTGTTTTCAAAGTACTATATCCCAGAGGCCCTTCTCGGGGGCTATAGCATCATCCACAGAATGGGTTATCCATTGTAAAGTACAACTCATGTTAAAATGTACAGTGCTCTGGCCTGATCTAAAGAAAGAAAATTCCCCCATGGCAAGTAAGTGCAGACCAGGCTCAAAGGTGAGTGATGTGGCCCTTTGTGCACATTTTCTGAATGTGTTTCTGCAGAAAAAAAACCCAGTAATTTTCCTTTAGTTAAATGCTGAGTACTAAAACCCTGGCAAACTGCAGTTTTCCATTCATTGTAGCAACTTTTATATGAGGATTGAGAAAGGAAAAGTAAAATTTCAGCTAATAAAAACCACAGAGGACTTATTTTCTTTTTTAAAGTACATGCAGAATAGTCAAAAATGAGAGATAATAGCATTACAGCAGTAATAAGCATTCATAAAATGTACAAACTGTAAGACTGCAGAAATGCTATTTTTAACTGAATTTTCTTCTTGTTGTAAATGCTTGAAATCTAATTCAGATGTCACTGAATATCCGGGTCTCGCTGCATGCCTGAATAAATGTAATAGTGTCTAAAAAGTGTTATTCTCGTTTTCATTTGACACCTTATGCTACAGTAAACAGTGCAATTTAGAAGAACAAGTCTCTGTTTTTATGACATACAAATAATGCTTATAGAATAAGCACAATAGAATTGTGTTTATTGAACAATTTATCCAAGTTTAGAGTTACGTGGTTTTCAATTATAAAATGTGTCCTTATTTGAAGATATATTAAATTATAAAAGTTGCAAAGACTTTTTTTTTATTAAACATTTATTTAAAGCCTCTGCAGAGGTAAAACAGAGTTGAGAATATTCAATCTCTTTAACAAGTGTTTTAAATATTACAATCATGTTTTCTAATTAATTCTAAGTAGCATGTGTTGGTAGTGTGTTTTCTTTAGTAGCAATCCTTTGCATGAAAGAAAATATGTTCTTAAAAGCTTTGAAATAACCAAATAAAATTCCATTTATCATGCCTTGAAATAAAGAGAACCCAAACATGACTATGTTTATCTCTGCGCATCTGAGGAATCCTTCTAGCGTGAGCCATAATCTAGTCTTTTCTGGGGAAAAAAAAACCAAACTAACCTTTGAAATTTTGCATAAGGAAAAGAAAGGAAATTGATTAAATCCTTTTTTTTAAGGGTTTTAAACAGTTTAAAATAAACCACCAAACAAAAAAAAAAAACATCAGCACCAATAATAGCAATGGGGAACACTATTTTCTATTCCATATTGTCATACTGTATAAAGTTACTGGGGGAAGAAAGGGTTACAATCCTGTTAAAACCCTCTTTTGACTGTGCTAATAAGCATGCAGTATTTGTAGTAGCTATCTGTATAGTTGTCTGGCTGCCCTACCCACCTGACCTGTACTTGTAACACTGGGCTTGTAACATTCTAGGAGTAGGCTGTGTCTCATGCTAGCAACAGTGAACATATGAGGGAGCAAAGACAATTGAAAAGTGACAAGTGGCCTCCTCTGGCTGGCACCAGTGTTGGATTCAAAGTGCTCCTGTTTCTGGCACTTCTCAGGAGAAAATACAGTTTTTAAATTTTGTTTTTCAATTAGTCATCATGCTGTTTGGTTTGTTAAATCTTTCGCAGAAATAGAGTCACAGCCTGGTTTTGTTGGACTGTACCTTCAGAAAAGTTCAGTAACTCACCTCAGAGATGAGATACTGAAGGTTTTGTCTGACTTCCAAGAAGAAATAGGAGGACTTACAGAGGGAGAGGTCAGTTGAAAAGCCTTTTGATTGGCTAGGTTTAGGAAGAAAAAAGGAAGTTTGGCTCTAATTTTCAGGGTAAAATACTAAGAACACTTTCAGAAGCTGTATTTGGAGCTTATTTGGAATGTACCACAATGTCATCAACAATACGTAATCCAACAGTAATTTATTCCTATTGTGTAAATGGTTATGTTTGCCTCAAGAAAGATGATTGAGAAGATTAATTTTCTAGAACAAACAAAAGGTATAGCTTCTGCAATGGTACACAAAAGACTGCTAGTGAATGTTTTTATTTTTTCTGATGTAGCTAAGGAAGTGAGGAGCATAAAGCTTCTAGCTACTGTTTTTTCAGGTAACTTGTCTCACCCCCATTTTGTTGCTTTCAAGTGACTTTGGGGAATCTCAATATTAGTTAATATGCTATTTATAAATTCTTGATCATTCAACGTCATTATTCCAAAGACACATAGGCATTTAGTCTAATGTGATTCATCATAAGTAAAGGTTAGTACCTTCATTTGAGTTAGAAAAGTGTACTTCACTGACATTAATTTCTCAGTGAACTCTCTCAGAGGATGGAATAAGATGTTTTTCATAGATAGAGAATGGTTTTTGTTTGAAGGGACCTTAAACACCTTCTGGTGTCAACTACCTCCACCATGGGCAATGACACCTTCCACTAGATGATGTTGCTCAAATCCCCATGCAACCTAGCCTCGAACACTTCCAGTGATGGAGCATCCACAACTTCTCTGGGCAGCCTGGGCCAATGCTTCAACATCTTCACCATAAAGAATAGAACAGGAAGTGTGTTTCTTCCTAACATTTAATCTAAACTTATCTTTCAGATTAAAGCCTCTTGTCCTCTTACTGCAAAGTCCCTTTCCAGCTTTCCTGTAGGCATCCTTAAGGGATTGGAAGGCTTCTATATATCTCACTGTTTCCTGTCAAAGACCTCATTCTCTAAGAATACCTGAGAGAAATTTAATACTTTAATTCTTCCAGACTAGTTTTTTTAAAGACTCTTAGCAGTTTATTGGAATTGGGCTTGTGTAGTTTTATTGGTGTTCGTCCTTTTCTTTATTCAGTATCAAAGCCATTCATTTATCTTATTTAGACTCCCTAAAGAACTTTTGAATTGCAGCAGCAGTGAAACTATTGCAATATGAATTTAGCCTTGAAAGAAAAAAGCTTTCAGAAAAAAATCTGATTATTCTGATGATTTGGTACTAAGATGTAAATAACTATCACTACTTTCGAGTGAATGGTTCATCAAAATGTGTTTTTAATGCCAGAATTTTATTCTTACTTGGTATCAGTTGGATTGATATCATTAAGCTATTTGCTCAGTGTTCTGTGAAATTAAGTAAATGTACATTACAGAAAATTTTAGTCCATCAACACATGACAGCTTTAGGAAAAATGAGAATAAATCTTGAGACTAACCCTAAATATGGGAATAACCCTAAATGATGCATTCAGAAAACCTTCACTAATTTATTTGAAACCTGTTCTTTGGAAGAATAACTTTTCACCATAAACCACAAATGTTTTCCCATATGTGGACAGTGTTACTACAATGTAGTAATTCTTTGTCACAGAAAATATCAATTAAGGAACTTAGGTACTGTTCCTCCAGCTTGATTTTTAATATGGAAGCAGTGTTATTGAGTTCAATGTGTTATATAGCACCAGCTTCCTTCCCCTGCAAGGAAGAAAACCATAGTCGCTTCTAACGACCATTGCCTGCTTTCTATCAGCTACTCAGATTTTCAGATACCTATGTAATGCATGTACTGAAGGAAACCAGATGCCCTCTAATTCATAACTGTAGTTCTGGTTTTCCACTGACTTAAACTGTAACACTGATGGTGCTGAAGGAAGAAGTTGCCTAGCTGTATGGGCCTTACCGTCTTCCATCTGATTCTAATTCTTCAGCAATGCACACTATCACAGGTGCCATCCTAGCCTTGCATTTGTCATGTGTTAGTTTGTATAATTTCCTTTTTAGTGACAATTGAAATTATACAGTTAGATATACAGTTTTTCAGATGTGGTTTCTCTTTAATTGAGAATGTGTTACTACGTTCTTGTTAGCCACACACAGGCGCAGGCAGGGTGGGGTTTCCCTCTGGCGAGAGGTAGAGTGATTAAAAAGGCTCTAGCGAGCGGTGCCAACAGGAGTGGGCAAACAGGGGCGTGGCATGGGAGTTTGTGCAGCAGTTTGAGCAGGCAGGGTAAGTAGGGAGCACTGCAGGTTTCTTCTTGCTAGTGCGGTTCTTCGTCTGTTGTCTCTGTTGATTGGTTGGTTTCTGTGTTTTTGTTAGTAATGGTTTTTGCACAGGCAAAAACTGCAGTTAGTAAAAGTGTATGTAGGCAAGTAGAACCCTCCAAAAAGGATGTGTCTGTCCAGACCCATTCTTGTGTGGAGTGTTTGAGCTTATCAGTGGCTTCAGGGGATGTTGCAGAAGAAGCCTGCCTGCAGTGTGAACAGGTTAATGATCTTTCACTGGTGACTGAGCTTAGGGAGGAAGTAGAAAGACTAAGAAGTATTAGGGGAAGTGAAAGGGAAATAGACTGGTGGAGTACCGCCCTTCCATCCTTGAGGGAGGCCCACCAAGAGCCAGAGGACTCCCATGCCTCCCACTGTCAAGCAGTAGGAGGACACCTGGTGGATGAAGGGAAGTGGAAATGGGTTCCTACTTGGGGAGGAAATAAGAATTCCTCCTGACACCCCCATCACCTACCCAGGTGCCACATCAGAATAGGTATGAGGCCCTGGATCCAGAGGGTCAGCCAGAGGACATAGAAGAAAATTATCTACCCAGTGAGCCTCTCAATTACACTTCATCTGTCGGATGGATCATTTACCTCTGACATTAAAAAGAAGGGTAGTCGTTGTGGGTGACTCTCTTCTTAGGGGACCAGAGAGCCCCATATTTTGACTGGACCCAACCCACAGGGAAGTCTGTTGCCTCCCTGGGGCTCAGGAATGGGATATTATATGGGATATTGCCAAGAGACACCCTGGGCTGGTTCAGCCCTCTGATTATTATCCACTGCTGATACTTGAGGTTGGTAGTGATGAGATTGAAAAGAGGACTGTCAGGGCAATAAAAAAGGACCTTAGGACACTAGGTCAAGTTGTTGATAAGGCAGGGGCACAGGTAGTGTTCTGTTCTGTCCCTTTAGTGGTGGAGAAAAATGTTGATAGAAATAAGAGAGCCCATGTTATCAAAATGTGGCTCAAGGGTTGGTGTCATCAGCAGAATTTTGGGTTCTTTGATTATGGGGCAATTTTTTCAGCACCTGGCCTGCTGAAACTTGATGGGTTCAATCTCTCTGTTAAGGGTAGAAGAATTTTAGGTTATGAACTGGCAGAACTTATTGAGAGGTCTTTAAACTAGGTTTGAAGGGGGAAGGGGATGCAACTGGGCCCTCTGAAATCAGGCTCAAGGGTAATAAACCTGAGTTAGGGGTGAAATCAGTAGCCCAGCTGTGTTGCATGTATACTAATGCATGCAACATGGGTAATAAATGAGAGGAGCTGGAAGCCATGGTGCAACATCAAAGCTGTGATGTGATGCCATCACAGAAACATGGTGGGATGACTCATATAGCTGGAGCACTGCACTGGATGGTTACAAGCTCTTCAGAAGAGACAGGAAGGGGCGAAGTGGTGGAGGAGTAGCACTTTACATTAGGGAGGCTTTTGATGCCATGGGTATTGAAACTAGTGATGATGAGGTTGAATGCCAATAGGTAAGAATTAAGGGGAAGGCTGACAAGGCTGACATCCTACTGGAAGTCTGTTATCATCCACCCAAACAGGAAGAAGAGGTGGACAACTTATTCTATAAGCAGCTTGAGAATGTTTCAGGGTCACCAGCCCTGGTTCTTGTAGGTGATTTTAACCTACCAAATATCTGCTGGGAACTTAATACAGCAGAAAAGAGGCAGTCCAGGAAGTTTTTAGATTGTGAGGAGGACAACTTTTTGTCGCCGCTGGTGAGTGAACCTACCAGGGGAGGGACTGTGTTAGACTTGTTTGTAAATAAAGGTGGGCTGATGGGAGATGGGGTGGTTGGAGGCCGCTTGAGGCATAGGGATCATGAAATTATAGAGTTCTCAGTATTTGGTGATATCAGGAAAAAAATCAATAAGACTTTTACATTAGACTTCTGGAGGACAGATTTTGGCCTATTTAGGAGAATTATTCAGAGAATTCTTTGGGAAGCAGCCCTTAACGGAGTCCAGGAAAGGTGGGCATGCTTCAAAACGGAGATCTTGAGGGCACAGGAACAGACTGTCCTGTGTGCCAAAGATGAATCAATGGAGCAGACATCCAGCCTGGATGGGCAATGAGATTTTGAAGGAAGTTGGGAATAAAAAGAGGCTGTATCATCTTTGGAAGGACGGTCAGGTTTCTCAAGAAGTACTTAAAGGGGGTTGCTAGGGTATGTAGGAAAAAAATTAAGGAGTCCAAAGCTCAGTTCAAACTTAATTTGGCAACTTTTGTAAAGGATAATAAAATATGTTTTTACAAATATATTCATGGTAAAAGGAAAGGTAAGACCAGTCCTTGTTCTCTATTGGATGCAGGAGGGAACTTAGTAATTGCAGTTAAGGAGACATCTTCTTTGCCTCAGTCTTTAGTGGGAGGACAGCTTGTCCTCAGGACAACTGTCCTCCTGGGTTGGTAGATGGTGTCAAGGAGCAGAAGGGTCCCCCTGTTATCCAGGAGGAGGCAGTCAGAGAACTGCTGAGCTGCTTGGATGTTCATACATCTGTGGGACCAGATGGGATCCATCCCAGGGTGATGAGGGAGCTGGCAGGTGAGCTTGCAAAGCCACTCTCTATCATTTACCAGCAGTCCTGGCTCACTGGTGAGTTCCAGATGACTGGAAGCTGGCCAATGTGACACCCATTCACAAAAAGGGTAGGAAGGAGGATCCTGGTGCTTATAGGCCAGTAAGCCTGACCTCAGTACCTGGCAAGGTTATGGAGCAGTTTATATTAAGTGTTATCATGCAGCACTTACAGAATGGTCAAGACCAGCCAGCATGGGTTTAGGAGGGGTAGGTCTTCTTTGACCAACCCAATCTCCTTTTATGACCAAATGACCCACCTGGTGAATGCAGGAAAGGCTGTGGATGTTGTGTATCTGGATTTCAGTCAGGCCTTTGACACTGTCTCCCACAGCAAACTCCTGGAAAAGCTGGCAGCCCACGGCTTGGACAGGAGCACTTTCTGCTGGGTTAAGATCTGGTTGGATGGCCGGGCCCAGAGAGGGGTGGTGAATGGTGCATCCAGCTGGTGGCCAGTCACCAGTGGTGTCCCTCGGGGCTCTGTGCTGGGGCCAGTCCTGTTCAATATTTTTACTGATGACATGGATAAGGATATTGAGTCTTTCACTAGTAAATTTGTGGACGATGCTAAGCTGGGAGCATGTGTTGATCTGCTGGAAAGCACGAGGGCTCTGCAGAGAGACCTGGAATGGTTGGATGGATGGGCGGAATCCAATAGGATGACGTTAACTAGTCCAAGTGTCGAGACTTGCATTTTGGCCACAATAACGCTCTGGAATGTCCAGGTGGAAAGGGACCTGGGGATACTGGTCGAGAGCCAACTGAACACGAGCCAGCAGTGTGCCCTGGTGGCCAAGAAGGCCAATGGCCCCTGGACTGTACCAGGAATAGTGTGGCCAGCAAGAGCAGGGAGGTCATTCTTCCCCTGTACTGAGCACTGGTGAGGCCACACCTCGAGTGCTGTGTCCAGTTCTGGGCCCCTCAGTTTAGGAAGGACATTGAGATACTTGAGTGCATCCAGGGGAGGGCAACAAGTCTGGTGAGGGTCTTGGAACAGAAGCCCTATGAGGAACAACAGCTGGGGTTGTTTAGCCTGGAGGAGACTTGGAGGTGACCTTATCACTCTTTACAACTTCCTTAAAGGTGGTTGTAGTCAGGCCTCTTTCACCAGGCAGCAACTGACAGAATGAGAGGACACACTCCTAAGCTGCACCAAGGGAAATATAGGTTGGATATTAGCAAAAAGTTTTTTACAGAAAGGATGATAAAGTATTGGAATAGTTTTCCCAGGGAAGTGGTGGAGTCACCATCTCTGGATGTGTTTAAAAAAAGACTGGATGTGGCACTCAGTGCCATCATCTAGTTGAGGTGTTGGGCTGGGTTGGAACTCGATGATCTTGGAGGTTTCTTCCAACCTTGTAGAATTATAAAAAAAAAAAAAAAAAAGAAGAAATTATCGCTGTACTGAAAAATAATTTAATAAGTAACAGTATAAAAATGTTAAAGATGTGAGAAATTTCTTGGTCTAGTTCAATGAGAAGTCTCTCTGCATCACATTGGGTCAATTTTCAGTCTCTCAAATATTGTGGCCATATTTATTGTGAGTGATACTATATCCTGTATTTAGGAAAAAATCCAAAAAGTCACTGAACTCTAGCAATTTCTTGTATATTAGTAATTTTTTTGTTTAGTAACCAGTGGTAAGTCCACTTATATTTTGCAAACTGATGAAATGGAAGGATTATTTCTGTAGTGGATTCTCTGTTGCCAGACTAAAGGACCAAACCTTTAGTCTGATCTGTATGATCCATCAGTTACTGGTGTTAGCTGTAAGAAATGTGATGCAGTAGAAATTATGGACTGCAATTCACAAGAGACTTTCCCACGTCTGAACAAACAGCTGACTTCCACTCTGAAGCAAGTTTGATTTTGAGTAATGAAACTGTGACTCTGGTGATAAATCTGAAGATAAATGCCTAATCTTGTTTTAAAATGCAACTAAGCGGTTCTTTACATGAGTTGGGAACTGAAAATTCTAGGCTTTTGTAATTTCATTAGCAAGTACAGCCTATACCTAATGCTAATGAATATCACCTTTACTGTCTGCTGAGGACTACAGGCTTGCCTAAGCTCATCACCTCATCTATGACGTGCTGGAAGGACTGTCATTACCCCAGCAGAGACCAAGTTAACCACCTTTATAGAATTTACACTAAACAGCATTAGTGTAGTGTGGCTATCTATTAAGCTATGCTACAAGGAGCAGAGCTCAGGAGATCTTGAAAAGTCTGTCAAGAAAAAAATCTCTGGCTGGGGTTGAACTTCAGAAACCTGGGAGCATGGGATAGTGTTGAGGGAAAATGCACTTGCAAATATTGGGTTGAAATAAAAATATGTTGCTCTTTATCTGAGAAATGATAATTTTATCCAGTTATTCTGCATGTACAAAATGTATATTTACTTAATCAGAATTTCGGAGAGAAAAGAAAATTGGCTAGTCCAGTATCCTTCTCTGTGGTTCCCTTTTCAAACAGGGAAAACAATGACTTGGCTGTTCTTTTTGCAGGTACAACAGCAAAAGAATCCTTACTCCTTTTGGTTGTATAGTAATGTGTTATTAACAACAAGGCTGAGAACCACAGGAATCTGGAAGCTCCTGCTTCCCTGAAACAGAAAATTCTTGCAGGGAATGTATTTCCTTCAAGCGAGCAGTCTGGGTTTATACACCTCCTAAGGAAGGAGAGAGAAAATAATTGTCTTTACTTACTGAACATTTAAAAGTATCTTCTGGACCCCTGCACTCCATACATGACATATATTTTATATAGAGCCAGAAATCGTTCCACTCAGGGTGCAGGCTGCTTGCCTGATCCTGACTTCAAACACAAGTAACCCAAAATGCTTTCCCACTATGTAGTTGCATAGCTTGCTATTCCTGTGAATTTTCCTTTTATATTTTCAGGAAAAGACAAGGAGAAAAAGAAATCTGGAGTTACGTCCTTGTATATTAATAAGTAATATAATTTCATTCAAGGTATATGCATGAAAGAATGTTTGGGTGTTTTATAATTTGTTTGTTTGTGCCAAATTAGCTTAATGTTGGCATCTCAATGTTTAAATCTACAAAATAATGTTCAAATTGCACTCAGAAGTCAGACAAGCTAAAAAAATAATTAAAAGACATTTGAATACCTTGAATTTTCCAGAAGGATATTATGGCATAATATTAAATATTTTATAGTATGGAATTAATTTTGCTGTTGACATTTAATTATTATAAATTTGCATTCACATCAGTGTGAATTCACATTTGACCATATTTTTTTTTCCTCAGGAAAAGCAAATCTGACCCAACCCACATATATTACTTGTAAAATTTGTATTCTTTCCTCTCTCACATGAAAAAGTGCATTGCAGATTGCATCAGCTTTTTTTTTCTTGATTCCCACAGGCACAACAGCTAACAGATCTGGAGCAAAAACTATTAGTTGCGAAAGACAAATTGGAAAATGCAGCCCTTGACAAAGTAAGAAGTCTAATGTAATGTAAGCATGTTTACCTCTATCAGCTGTGGATGTTTTGGTGTAATTTGACAAAAACAGATGAAATCCTTGCAGTTATTTAGATGTATACTAAGTTGCATCTGAATTGTACCTGGGAGTGATGCTACTGAAATCAGTGGAACTAATTACGATACATGAAGTTAAGTACATCTGCAAGAGGATGGTCAAATTAGAAAAAAAAAAAAACAGCTCAAAAAGTTTTACACTGATTTTTAGTAGATTTAGGTATTTATTTCTATTTCCCACCATGGACCCTTAGAATGCCTACAAATTTTGCATTACCAAGCCCCAAATATCAAGAACAGTATGGTCAGTAGTACTAGGAAAGTGATTGTTCCCCTGTACCAGAACTGGTAAGGCCACACCTCATATAGTGTTCAGTTTTGGGCCACTCACTTAAAAAATGACATTTTAGTGCTGGAGTGAGTTCAGAGAAGGGAAACAAAGCTGGAGAATGGCCTAGAAAACATGTCTTCTGAGGAGCATCTGAGGGAACTGGCATTGTTTAATCTGAGGAAGAGGAAGATCATGCTGATTGCTCTATACAACTGTCTGAAAGGAAACCATCGTGAGGCAAGGGTTGGTTTCTTCTGCCATGTCTCAAATGAAAGGATGTAATGAAATTACCTTAAATTGTGCCAGGAGAGGTTCAGATTAGAAATTAGAAACTCTATTTTCACTGCAGAAGTGGTTAGGCACTGGAATGAGCTACCAAGGAAGGTTGGTGGAGGTACCATCTCTAGAAGTGTTAAAGAGGCATGTGGATGTGGCACTTGGGTTTAGGGGTGATTAAAATGGTGCATGTTGACAGATGGTCTTCAAGGTCTCTTCCATCCTTGATGATTCTATGGATCTAGCCATGTGATAAGAGTACAGATGGATCAGGGAAATATGAAGACATGCATCATATGTGGGCAGTATTTTGGCCAGTAAGCCGCTTATTTTGACCACAGTCACATCTATGCAAGATTATAGACAATGCTGTCAAATTACATCTCTGGTTCCAATAGTGTTTCCTTCACATGTCCTTTCATGATGTTCATTTATAAATCTCCTGTCAGCAAAGTCAATATTGAATTATGCTATCCACAGGGTGAAAACAAATTTACTTGTTCTTCTTTTACCTTTGGAATGGTAAAATTGGAATGGCTGCAGCCAAGGCAGAATGAGCACTGGATGGCAGGATTGAGAGATGAGAGGATGATAAATTATCCAGCGAAATTTCTGGATGAGAGGAAAGTGATTACAGTTTAGTGCAATCTGCAGGAAGCACTGGGGTCATATAGGACAAAATTGACTGAGTCTATATCATCATGTAAAATTAGACAGTATGCTACCTCTGCCCATTTAACCATAACAAATGGTGATTTATGCTGTCTGTGCAGTCACTAACTTGAAAAGTTAGGATTAAAGACATGTTACATGAAAATAAGTATGCTAGTATCTTCTGCTGTCAATTAGAAATTAAAGGGTCCCTGAGTCAAATGGATAAAGTAATCCTTTCCCTTTTACTCTGCCATTAGTTCAGAGACATATCATCTGACTGCACATATCTTAAGGGAAAGACATCCAGTTTTCTCTGTTTGCAAGCAAACCAAATTCCATTTTGTGGGAAACTGAAACGTTAATGGTTAATGACTTGAAACAGTAGGCTGTTTGTGCCATTGGCAGGGTGTTTTCCTGGGACTGGGTTTTGTGCCCCCAGACTGCGGTAGAGACAAGAGTTTGTGGGTGTGTGATGCCAAAACCTCTGATCCATATAAGACAGAGGGGGTGAGCATCCACCACCAGAGACTACAAGCTGAGCTTTGGGCCAGATAAGGGAAGACAGTGACAAGAAGCAAACCCTGCAGAAGTGGAATAGTGCTTTTTATCGAGCCCTTACATAACTGGCTCAGTTATAAAACTCCTCTCCCCGGGGAAGGTATGGGAACACTCACATTCACATGGGACATTCACATATAGGCTTGAGGGCATTCATCTCTTCTGATGAGGCGTAACTGGCTCCACTACGCTGATGTGAGAGGCAGCTGTCATGTATTAGAAGGTGTAATAAACCATCAAAGATACTCAAAGTGTGCTCAGATTCTTTTCTGGGACCCTCCATCAGAGGACTGTGCATTATCCACAATGTTACACCACGCAGTGTAAACTGCTCCCTCAGGAGACATACCCTGGGCACTTCCACATAAGCCTAAACATTGAACTCTGTGTTTTGTGGGCTTTCCCTCATCTCTGAGGAAACAACACTGTGAGTATCACTTTGACCAATGGACATCTAAATTACAATCAAGGCTCATAACTGCATAGATGGGTGATTATATCCTTCCTGCTCTCCTTTCTCCTTCCTCTCTCCTTCCCTTCCCTTCCTCTCTCCTTCCCTTCCTCTCTCCTTCCCTTCC
>WBND01000785.1:0-38225 GCA_013398595.1 Tychaedon coryphoeus
GATTAATTTGTTTTTGTCTGAAAATCCATCTTTTTCCTCTTTCATATCTAAATCACTTCTACTTCAGCTGTGTCTTTTTTCACATTTCGTGTGGTGACAAGAAATAAAAATGGCACTTTCAAAAAAAAATGAACTGAATGATTTTTAAAATAAAATCATATATTTATACTTTTCCCCCACATGATTTATATTGCCTGTTTTTCTTATCCCTTTTTGTCACAGCTTGCCAGGTTTAGATTTAGATTTAGATTTAGATTTAGATTTAGATTTAGATTTAGAGCAGCATCTAATTTTTGGTCACTAACCTCCTTCAACTTAACAGCATTTTACCTCTCATTTCATGCTTTCCCCATTTCCTTAACAGTCATTTGTGAATATAAAAAAATCAAGATAATCAAGACACACATCTTTCATTCAGGAAGAGACTGGTTTTCCTCTCAGTTCATGCTCCATGCTAAACATTTTGAACATCCACATGGTTGATTTTACAGGTATTCCTAGATGTAACAAACAGCAACTTCTACTTCATTGGGGTCATGGCTCCTTTTACAGGACACTGAAAACCACTGCTTTAATTTCCCTATAAATGTATCTACTGCATGTACATCTGGGAGGTCTTCAGCAATACTCTTTAATTGCCTCTCACCTTTATTTTCTGGCTACCTACTTAACAAAATTTTTCTCCTCTGAAGAGTTCCTTGTTTGTTTTCACACTTTGATCTCCTATTTTCCAAATCTGCCCTTATCAGTCAGAATTTGAACTTTTTATTGGCTTCACAGTTTGCCCAAAGTACTTTTGTTATTTAACCATGAGGAAGTTTTGGTTTATTAGGTTTAGTGTGTTGGTTTTTTTTTTAATGTGCCCAAATATATTTGTGGGCCAATTAGTGGCTAAACATTTGTGTTGATAACTCTGCTTTACTCTCCTATCTTCTCTGATTTTTCTCCAACTTTCCCATTCTTTGTGGCTTTCTTTCTGATGTTTGCAGCTTATTTTTAGACTGCAATTCCTGGTTCACACTAAAAAATAAAAATATTCACCTATTTGTGCCTGCCCCAATACTCTCTTTCTTCTCACACAGATTACTCCCCTCCTGTTCTCTGAAGATACTCAACATCCATTATGTACTGTGTAGTTCAAACATTTCCACACCTGCTGTCTTAGGCATTCAAGTTTCACATCTACAGATAAAAATCTGCAAAGGGAGATTAACACCCTGTAACAAACTCTGAGGAATGGACCCAGTCCCAGCCTGTGATGTCTCCTCCCCCCATAGCAATGAAATCTTTAAAATTATTCCAACCTTACACATTTGGAGTCATGAATGAGACAAAGATAATAGTGCATGGCTTGATTGAGTGGATTTCTGAATAAACTATAAAGTTATGGGATATATTGCAAAAAAAATCAAACTCACTGAAGTTTTCTCATTTATCTTCAAAAATTAGAAGCAAGTACTCATCCAGGATGGATTGGCCCAAGGTGAAGTAAAATTTTCTCTGCTTCTAAAAATAATCAAGACTGATACGAGTCTGTGTGATTTCAAAGAATTAGGGAGTTCTCAAAATATGTTCCAGACATAATGGATATCCAATTCTATTCAATGTTCATCATAAACAAAATAAATTAATGTCTCCAGTTACATAGAGGCAGAAGCACTGTTGGTCTCCTAAATGTTTTTACCACATAAGATTTATAAGAAGTGTTCATATTAGACTGGGTAAAAGAGGACCTGGTATTTAAGATATATTCTAGGTTGAAAGACAGCCCAGAATCTGAAAATTTGATTTGTTTTCAGGCCAACCAGAAACCAGTGGAATTGTTTTAATGCTTTAGTAATTTGCCCTGATGTAATTTGATCCATAGGAAGTTTTGCAGGGTAAACTGCATGGGAAGAAGAGTAAATGATTGTGTTAATTAAGAGGGACAGGGACATGGATTATGTTGGCTGTTGTATATATTTATCACTGTGCCATGTACAAGCACCTACAATTACCAATAGGTGGCAGAATATTAAAAAATAAATAAAAAAAATAAACTCACCTTTAAATAGAAATTCAAATGTGAGTGCTTTTTCTAAGTCTCTCCCACATCTGCACAGAATTAGGTGTGAAGAGAAAAATATTTGGGAAGGTGAGAGATTACTTGCTAGGCTTTCCTGTATTTTTAAATAATCCCAGCAATTTCCCTAGAGCGTGTGAAAGCCCACAGTGCAAATTATTTAATGCTTGTCACTGTTTGTATAACAAGCCAAAAATGCCTCTGAACTATTGGGGGTTTCAGCTCACTCTGGGCTCTGAGAACACTGTTCTTCTGCCATGTGATCCCAAACAACATCCTTTCATACCTCCAGAGGTGAACAAATCTTGTAAGCTGTGATGTGTGAACTGAGGAGAATTGCTCCAATATAGGATGCTCAGATGACCAGCTGAATTCTCAAAGAAATAGATTCCTAATGCTTCTGAAGAAAAAAAACTTACAGAATTTTAAAATTTAATGTGCAAAATAATTCATGGAAGCATCAGCAAAATAAAGTCATGGTAGCCTGCTATGATGTTTGAAATACTGGTTGTTATGTAATCAGTTTGTGCATCTTACCAGAAGAGAGCTGGTTTAGATAACACAGTACAGTGGCTCTACAGTTTTCTGCCTTCTTACACCAACCAAGAGACCCAGAAAATTTTTTAAAAAGGAGGAATCTGTAGTTAATGAAACTTAGGTCCATCAGTATTTATGGTTTATTTGTTTCCAAAAAAGTAATTACAATCACCACGGTCTTCATTTCATTAGGGGTAGCTATTAGATTTGCACAAAAGAAACAGAGCCAGATGTACTGATGAGACAAGTCTAGGATATCTAGTTTCAGGTAAAATTGCTAAATGCAACATTTTTAGCACAAAATGCATTTACTAAAGTCCTTTTCACATCCTCTATCTGTTCCCATCACAGTTAAATGGACAAAAAAAGAGATTGGGCTAATAGGATTTAACATTCAAATCATCAGGAACATTACCATCAACTATAAAAGTAAATGAAAATATTTATACCCACAAATGTAGGCTACATTTTCTTTTTTTTTTTTCCCCAAAAAAAAAAAAAAGACTGTTTTGAAATTTCCAGTACTTTGCACTTCTGAGCAGAAATTGACTCCGTGTCTGCGTCAGCTGTTGGAAATCAAAATGCAGATCCATAAACTATGACTGGAATGAGAACTGCTCTGGACATAATACTCAGCACTGTGTGCACTTTGTGTCCAGGATATGAACGAGACTTTATTGCACTTAGAGCTAATTTGAAGAACTTCTACTTTAAGGCATTTTGGGCTAAATAGATGTTCCTCAGGAGAGCTCAGATTCAAGTATTTCAGACATTTGTAATGTGCACATTCAGTTATGCCCACAGAAATTTACCATTGACACAGCTCAAACCCCCCTGTCTTTTCCACAACCCAGCAGGTTAAGGAATGGCTTTATTGCATCAATGTAGTGAATTTTTATAAATCTTATGGATTAGCTGCAAATGGAAAAATGTGATGCACCTAGCCATCTGAAAGGAAGCAAAAGAAAAAAATGGAATGTTGCAGAATTTATAATATTTATTTTCATTCTCAAAACAGTTGAAGAAACCCCTGGTTTTCTATCTGCTTCCATTTCAATGAAATGAACACTGAGTAACAGGGAGGAGTTGGGATGAACAGCTGTAAGTGACCAGTGCCAACACAGAAATCACTCACTAAAATGGAGGGGTAGATGATATTCTGACAGTCTGATTCTGACATTCCTATTGCTCAGGTTTTTCTCCTAGGGTCAGCAAATTAATGTAGCACTCATTTCTGAATGAGTATGTCAATAACTTACTCCAGGTTCTAAAGCTTCCCCCCATCTGTAATTTTCCAAGCCATCAGGAGTTATTGGGCTACATTTAATTTCTCTGGATATGCTCAGTTGTTTAATCTGATTTAGCAGGTTGGGGCATTGGACATTTATTTCTTCCTTATTGCCTGGTTAGAGCAGTCTGGAAGTTGCTCCTGACTGGGGGGAAACAGCAACAGCAATCTGCTGCTCTAGTAATAGTGATATTCCCAGGCAGACACTGAGAGAAAGTGCAGATGGAAAACAGAGTTCTGAGGGGAGTAAGAGATGAAGGGTGCCACTAGTCAGACAATAATGGCTCTCCACATGCTGACAATATTAAATTTCAGGAACAAAATGCCATCATTTTGAGATGTTGTTTCAACTGACAAATCTTTAAATGCAAGAAAATTGGCTAGAACCACACAGGGAGGGTTTTTAGCCACATTAGCAGGCAGTTTGATTTCAAAACAGAACCATTTTATAGAACAAGGTTAAAGCTGCCACAGGTGACAACAAGAGGCTGCAAACAGCTAATAGGTGTGCTTGATAGGACAATAGCATACCTGGAGGAAGGACATTAATATACTGCTAGTAATGGTTTTTTGCAGGTGCCTACAGTCCTCTCCCCAGCTCCTGATGTACTCATCTAATTTCCAAGTCATGCTTCTGAGGCCTTAGCATCCTTTTGCAAATGTCAATGTCAGATTTTCTGTCTGCAGAGGAGAAAGGCACTAAACTTGAGGGTAATGCAATGTGTTTGGATGGTAACACTGAAGCATGGACTTTGCCTCTCATAGAAAATAAAATAATAATGTTAATTTATAAAATCAATAATGTTAATTTATGGTACCTCTAGCACCAAATATCCAAGTATACATGTGGCTTATAATACCTAGGAGAGCTTTTACATCTTTTCAGAAAAATTTGTGCAAATCCCAAGGCAAAAGAAAGTACGAAGGCAAGAGCTCTCAGACCAGGATATTTAAAATAGTATTCACCAGATTCACCGTTATTATGTGGGTTTTTCATATGCAACCTCTTGTTCCTAAAAAAAAAAAAAATTCCAAGATTCTTATCCCCTTATCAAGCTGAAATTATTGTGCCAAGAGAGGTTTCTATCTTGTGTGTAGCTGTGACAAAGACACTCATGGCTCGTAGGTAGTTACAGCAGTCAGGCAATAACAAAGTGCATCTTCACCTCTATTTAATCACAACATTAAGGAGCCAAGTCTGCTCAGAGGATAATTTTTCCTATATTAGTCAAAAGCAATAAACATTAACAAGCATTTAATTTCTTTACAAGGCGTAGAGAATCTCTGAGCCAGCCTCTGTTTCTGCAAGCTTACACAACAGTGTCCCAGCTAGATAATAAAAAATAAACATTTTAGGGGTAAATTCCTGCTGGTAAATTAATTTCCAAATAAATCAAATAAAGTACACCTAGATGTTATTTCACTTTATCAGTGATTAACACAAAGACATTTCCTGGAATGCCTCCTTCCATTTTGCCTGCTCAAATTCCAAATGGTGATTTTACCTCCATTGCAATGGGGGCTCTTTCCTTGTCATCCTCCACCTCCATTTGACTTACCACTAAGTATTTAAATGCAAGGGAAATAATGTAAAATGATCTAGAATTGAATTGGACTTTCTCCCTTGAATATAGTCTCATTGGGTTGGACAAAGCAATAGCTATAGGTTTTTTGGTTTGGTGTTTGGGTTTTATAATTACACTTTTTCTTTTCATGGTTTCTACAGCTTGCTTTGGAGTTTGACAGTTTGGTTCAAAGAGCAAAGTTGAGGAGATTGGCCTCTTTCTTGCTGTTCTGGTGCAATAGAAAGAAAAATATTTTTTTAGTTATCCCCACCATGCTGGGGGTTCTTCTCCATTGGTGGATCAGAAGGTTGAGAGATAAGGCCAAGACATTTCACCCCTCCTCTTAGGAGGTCATTATGCTTTCTAAAGGCAGTTTATTTCACCTGCCACTTCCAGGAAAGATGAATAGTGGCAATCTACAGGAGCAAGAGGCAAACCCAACCCAAGGCCATAGCTGCATTTTCAGGATAAAACTATCTTAAATATTGAGGCCAATTTTTTTTTGGCAGTTAAATTAATAACATCTGAACCAAAATGGTTTACGCCTAGCTCTTGTAATGTCCTTAACAATCAAGAAAATTAGTCATGTTGTGTGTTGAACAGCCAATTTAATCTGCAAGTGGGCTAAAGAATAACTAAAGGGAAGTCATTAAATACTATTTTTTTCATGCTGCATAAATCTCCTTTCCACAAAATCACAACCCTTTACACAAATTTTTTAGCAGGTATAATTTATTATTTATATTGTGTTACCAGCTTTTCAGCTCTCTTCAACCAAACCAAACTTTTACAGTGCAGGGCACTGCACAAATATATATAAATGACATTTCCTGGAGCTATGTGTGACAGAGACCATCAGTCACAGTGTACATATGGAAGTGGAATTACATCCAGCTGAAGGCACAGGGGCTGTGTCATTGATTTCAATAGAGGTGGGGTTTCACTCACATAAATTAAGCCACAAAAAATTAGCAGACTTCTTTCCTTGAGGTGGGGTAGGGGGAGTCTCAACCTGCAGTGTGGAGCATTTGGTTTTCATTGCTTAAGTGGAATTCAATGAACCATGGATCAGACCAAACATTTTATATATTCCCATTTATTGGTCAAAGCCTGGGATTATCCATGCAGTATAATTTTCCACTTGGAAGCACAGGACTGTATTACACCCCCTAGTAATTGAAAACATTTTGTGTGTTCACCTTCATGCCACACACATAAACAAAAATAGACAAAAATGTATTTAGTAAATTGAAAAAATATTTTTGATGATTAATATATTTATTTGATGTTTGATGCTTGCTAATAAATCTATTCATGTTACCCCTTGGAGATAGATTAAAAATTCTGACCATTTGTTGCTTGCATGTAACAAGTGTCACACATTGTATACTGTGTAACAATCCGAAAAACCTCTTAGTCTACACAAGACTAATAAATAATTTTCTATGTTTATACTTAGAATACAATTAAACATATTATTATATAAAAAGAAATATTTTATGTGCTCTACTAATTCTTAAACATTGAGAAGACAATTTGTATGTTTTAGCTACATTTCAACCCTGTACATTTGTTCCAGTATCTCACATTTGAAGAAAAGAAGATTAAGGTAGGAATTCCAGTGTTGTGGGTAGGAATTCCAGGCTCACCTGCTGTTCTGCTGGGCTGCAGCACCTGGAAGATGTGCTGTGTAGGGCACCCATAAACTCTACATAAGTATTCTACAAAATTATTAAAATGATTAATGCACATGACAGGAAAATTCAGGCTTTACAAAAAAGACCCCAAACCCACAACTTAAAATACTTTCAAAGCTTTTTGTTGTGGTGTAATGGTATGGTATGGAAAAGTGAGATTTATTTTTGATTAGTTTGTTTTGTGCTGTTACTGGTTCGAAAGAAACTCGTTGCCTTTACGAAGCTAAGCTAAACCAAACAGAGAAATGAAAAATAAATAAAAGCTAGCCTAGCCTGGTCATGTAACGTTGCAGGGTGATTTTCTTTTAAATCAGGCCTCACTGGATCACTATAAAAATACAGAGAGCAGCATGCACCATTAGCTGAGATGAATAATCCTGACAGGAGGAAAATTGCCAGGGTCCCATGCAGAGAGATCACACAAAGTTCCATCTGAAATTCACATGCAATTGTCATGGGAGGGGGAAAGTCTTATGATATGAATATTTCATTATCAAAGTGAGAAAATATTTTCCCTTCAAGCAGATTTTGTTAGTTAGCACTTTTCATCTCCAGCTTTTGCAGCAAAATCCCAGGTTGAATTACATGCTCCCTGAAATATGTTGGAGGAATTCCCCTCTGCTCACCACAAAGTCATTTCTATGGGAGAGCATGGAAAGAAGGATAGAGAAAGAAAAATCAAAGACAATTATAAGGGGAAAAATGAATAAAATATCACTAAGAAAATTCCTTCTGTGGTGCATCAGGGAAATCAAGGAGAAAATCAGTACCTCAAAGACCTCTTTTTCAATCTAGATTCTTCCTTATGAAGAAAATATATAGCCAATAACCCATGGATTAGAAGAAAATGATTTTGAAGAGAACATGTAAATATAAAAATAATAGTTACATCACCATTCATTTGAAGAATTCATAACACTTTCTTACTTTTTTCTCTCTCTTCTACTTTCACAAATGCAATATTTAATATTAAAAATGCCAATGGGCCATTGTCAGAAGATGGTCTGAAAACAATATTTGGCCAGTTGTACACTCACCTGCCTATTTTACACACAATTCTATGAGCACTGTCAGTGCACAAATGTCCCAAAACTTTTTAGACTGCATTGTATAGAATTTTAAAGGGAATTTTTAAAATGGACCAAGCTTAAATTTTCCATATAGTTTACTCTTTGAGGCAGTCTTGGACACAGTAGATTTGCTCTAACCACTAAAGGGTACAACAGTTTTTTCACTTAGACACCAAAACTGTGAATAACTCATATCTAACTTCTTTTTTCTGCTAGACAGAGGCTTTTTCATTAATCAAAGCCAATACTTTTTTAAAAGTTTCATTTGGCTTCTTATAAGGAGGCTTAAGAAAATATTTGTGTAAGTTTCAAATGTAAAGTTACTATATGAGACGTGGAGAAAACAATTCTAATTAAATTATGAGACGTGGAGAAAACAATTCTAATTAAATTATAGAGTTTATCAACTTGAAGGTGTGTGCCCTGAGATAAAACTTACAGGGCATAAGCAATGTAATCATCTACTGTTTTGCAATTATCTGTTTATTTTTTAATCTACGGTTCAGTACTCATCATTTAGGATCTTTATTTATTTATTTATTTATTTATTTATTTATTGTTATATTATATTATATTATATTATATTATATTATATTATATTATATTATATTATATTATATTATATTATATTTTTATTTATTTATTTATTTATTTATTTTATTTATAAACCCTTTCATTAACATTAAACCCTTTCTTAACATTAAACATTAACAATAGGGTCAAATTGAGCAGGGAAATTGCACTTGAAAAAATAAAAATGAGGATGCCTGTTGTCATCAAAGAAATGTCAAGGGAAGAAAACCATTCAGGAGGTGTAGCCTCCCCTGGAAACGTCCCCCATAGATTTCTGCATGCAACATGCATGGGAGAAATGGGAAGTAACTTTGCTGCCTCCTCTGGTTTGCAAGTCATCACAAGGCTATGGGGAGCTGCCAGTTTTTGGAACATCCCTGGTATGATTACATTAGCCTCATCTGGTGAAATGTGAACTTAAATTACTTCTTCACCTAATAAGAGGATTCAATCGAAGCCCTTCTCAGTCAGTGTGATGGATTTCGTAGGGAAGGTTTGATATTATTTGCATTTTAAATGGTTCTTGTGTTTAAAAAAGGTCTGTGGAAGAGGAATTTTACATCTCAGTGATTTTTAAGAATGAACTTCAAAGAAAGCAGGAAATGTGAGTATTCCTGCCCTCACTGCAGCTATAAATGGTTGGGATCTTTAGTCACGGCAAATGAGAACACGCAGGGGATTTGTGAATTAAAGTATCAACCAGCCAATTAGCTGTAGAAATAACATCCTTCCCCTCAGGATGGAGTCATCCCTTCCCAGTTATAGCAGCTCAAATGTCAGATATGTAGTAAATGTTGTGAATGAGAAAATCTCAACACCTCCTTGCCTTATTTTAAAACAAAACCATTTGGGCTTTTGGGTTTTGGTTTTGTGAGGGGTTTTTTAAATAATTTTTTTTTTTGATCACCCAGCCCAATTTTCTGCCTCCTCTGACATTGCCAGAGGTGGCAACAGGGGAGGAGGCCAAAGCACTTTGCAAAATGGGTAAAGAGCACTCTAACGATGGCTACTAATTTTCTTCTCCCATCACTGAATTTTTAGATGTCTTTTTATAACATTTTATTACTGAATACATTTAGTGTATTTATTTCCCCTTAATAGGCCTTGAGGCTATGAAAGACAAGAGAGAAAACTATAACAGAATTTTCTCTAGCTCAACGCTTTTATCCTTACAGAAAATATAGCATATTTTATATTAATTTATTTTTATTTCTTTTGATTTTATTTATTTCTGAACTGAAAAAACTGTTAATACCTCTTTTCATAGATTATTTTTTATCAAACAAACTTTCTTTTTGCTAGAAGATAGTTAAATATTATTTATTTAGAATTTTCTGCCCTTGTTTTGTGAAATATTGCAAAAAAAAAAGGAAGACGTAAGAAGTAATTTCTTATTAAACTGACTACTTAACAGCTGGTCACAAAAACCTCTTGGCAACTTGGAGAAGGCTGACATGTTCAATTTTTTATTCCATGGCTCCACCCCCTTTCTGCTCAGCCTGCATCAGTTGGTCTAATAAAACATATGAATATACCCTATGATCCTTATGTCTCTTATACCTTTGAATTATCAAAGCCAAATCATTACTACTCTTTTAAAAAACACAGTATTTTAAAATGGTTTAAAAATTCCAAAATGCTTCTTTGTTGTAAAAAGAAACATGCTGGATGGAAAAAGAAAAGTTCTCTGGTGAAAAGATTGGTGATGTTATCACTAAAATCTGACTGAAGGAAAAAAAAAAAGCATGTATAATCACAAAACCTCCAAAGCAAAAACAGCTTGCTGAAAAAACAGCACAAAGGTAATAAACCATAACTGGAAATTGACACTAGACGATTTTCAGCTAGAAATAAGATGCAAATGTTTAACAGTAAGAGTAATTAACCACTGGAATAAGTACATTAGAGTGAAGACAGGATGTTTCCTAAGAGGTATCATTTACTTTAGCCGTATTTATGGAACTGGAAGCAGGAATTAATTCAGGGAAGTGCATCCATTAGATGCCATGGATGAGTCAGCACCATCTCAGGAAAGGCAGCATCAATCTTCCCATGAAACTCCCATGTAGCACTTTGTCTCTTACAAGCAGGTTGTTGAGCACAGGCATTAATATCTGCCCTGCTCTGCACTGTAAATGCCCTGAGACAGAGCTGATAATAACCTGAGAAATTCACACAGACTCTGAATCAGGCTGCCTTCACCAAAATTCCTCCTAGCTGGGAACACTGGTACAAAACATTCCTGTTAGGCTTGTTAGCATCAGGTGATGGCTGCATTAACAAATCTCTCTTATTTAAGGGGAGCTGGCTGCCCCAGAATGAGGCATTAGTAATGCCATAGCAAAAAAAAACCCAAACCAAACCAGAAAAACAAATTTAAAAGGGAGAAATGGAGAAAACCCAATCCTCCTCACACCCTGTTGCACTGTCACAAGTGTAGACCAAGAGTTTGTGCCAGTGCCACTTAATATAATATTTTTGGGGACGGTTAATATTGGTTTTATTTTCCATTTGTGTACCAGAGTTGAGGCAGATGTCTTGAGTGCAGCAACGAGGAGTTTTCTAGGTGGTCAGCTGAGGGATAAGCTATTATTTCCCTTCTGTAAATTGAGATGTTTGAGGCCAACCCAAGCACTGCAGCTCTTTATTGCTGCACAGTGACAGCTAACAGGATTTTAAAAACAAGAGATATGGTATCACAGATGTAGCTAGAGAGAGTTGGAGCTGGTGGGACATGAGGATTGCAAATGGACACACACCTCTGTTATTCACCCTCCCTGCCACCCCTCAGGTTTCCTGTGACATATTGCATTGTCTCCTTCTCTGCAGAGAAACCACAAACACCTTCAAAGCACAGCCATGCAGCAAATGATAAAATAAATTACTATGCTAATCTCAGTGTAACCAGATTCCTTCAAAATAATACTTGTGCTCAGAGCAAGACCTTCCTGTCTCAGCCACAGAAGCCATAGATGGTTCCATGGATGAGCTTAAATAAGATTTTTTTTTTTTGTAAGTGGGGATGAAGAAGTTTTGTTCAAATGCAGTTTGTTAAAACTACTGGTCAACAAAACCTTGCAAAGCATAATGGCTTTAATTTCCACCCCCCCCCCATGTAAACTTCTACATATCTGTGCAGAAACATGGGATGAATCAAATGCCAGTCAAATAATATAAAACAGACTGTGCCCCTTTTCCAGACTTCTTTTTCCAAGACCACTGTCATGGGAGGCTGTAAGGCAAGGCTCCATTTTCTGCAATTGAGAAGCTGTGAAACAATCCATCTAATTACTACTGGTTTTGTTTTTTGACAATATAAAGAGTAAATACGAAAAGTCTGAAGCAGCACCTTCAAATTCCTTCTGTTCACCACAGAGGGATTATTTTATATTCAGGTACATCATCAATGTTGTTAATTTGGAAATAAAATTACTTTAAGACTTTAACAGCAATATTGATGCTTCCTTCTTTTTCCTTCTGTAATCAGACAGCTGAATTCCAACTACAGCAATATGTGCAACTAAACAAGATGAGGCTTGTAGTTTTTGAAATTATGGCTAAGTCTGGGCTCCCTTTGGTATGATACTTACAACTTTTATTCACATTATTTCATTACCTGTAATGGAGGAAAACCAGAAAAAGGAACATATAAAAGATTTTTATTATATATATTTTTTTGTTTTAAACAAGGCTTCATCATGATAGTCACTTTATTTTAACATTATGTTCTGACATGAGAGCATTGTGCTGAACATTACAGAGAAGTGCCTTGTGAAGGAGCAATTACCATGGCTAAATGGGTTTCTAAGCAGATTCAAAGAGAAAGATACCAAGAAGCAACAAAAACCACATTACTGACATAAAGCTAAATCAAATGAGCATTTGAAGATGCTAAATGATCCTCAAATAATGCAGTATTCTAACTGCTTAATTAAGACATGGTTTTCATGTTCAAGAGACTGTGTAGCACTGTAGTACAGCCATAGGATGTTCCAAATTGGCTGCTGGGCCAGTGGTATCACTGCACTTGTCTCCCTAGAAATCTGTCTTTTTACTGATGGGGAAAAAACTTCACTTTTGACACCATCATATTTTTCAGTATATATATTAACATAATATTTGTTACTTTAAAGAGGTAAAGGAAAAAAAATTCCTTGTTAGGAGCTTCTATATCCAGTTAATGAATTTTCATCAGACTAGCCCAAGGTGGACAATCCAATTGTACTGATCATAGATTCAACACCAAATCCTGCTTTCCTCCATCATTTGAGAAGCCTCACTGTCCAAAATGAGGCAAACTTGGGCTCTACACATACCAGCTGAGGTTGGTGAGGGAATTATGCTTTTGCAGGTTAGTGGCTGAAATGCTGAGAGGATAAAGTACTGATATCAAAGCCAATTTAAGGAATCTTGTGCCCTGCTTCTCTCAGGCCTGCCATTCCCCAAAACAGAGAGATAGTGAAAAGGAGGGCTGGGTGGCTGGCCTGAGAAGGATTTGCATAGAAATTGGGTCTAATAGCAAACAGCATAGTAACACTGGAGGGAGCAGAGGGAGCAGAGTTTGGGACAGCAGCTGCTCAGTTTTATAATTGTTCTGAGACTTTGGGCTATCTAGCACATAGTACATATACACATAGTACATATACACAAGTACAGTCACATCAGGCTTGGCCTAGAGCTGCTAAGCTTCCTGGAAAAAAATTTGTCCAGCTGACAAGGAATTGGGAATGTAAGCTCCAAATAATGAATAACACTCTGATTTATCTCATCTTGTTTTGACTCACCAGCCACTGTAAGGGAGGAAGGCTACTGGCTCCACAGCCAACTCTGTCATGAGATTTTTTGTTGGGTATTTTCTTGAAAGACTGCTGGATTTCACTGGGGTTGCCAAAAATTGGCAGACCACACAACATCTGTGTGACCTTGGTCCAGATTTAGCAGAGAAGAAAATGCCAAGAGCCCCTACATAGCCAATGGTCTCACAGCAAGTTTAAAACCTGATTTGTTATTAGAACTGATGGAAGTCATGCTGTACCCTGACAGACAGGCAAGAAATTCTCAAACTGAAGTAACACAAGAGATTTGTGCAGCTGACTTAAAGCAGGGCTAGGCTTTTGCACATGCTGTTAATTTACACAAAACAGCTGTTCCATAGTCATAATCAGGAAGTGTTAGGATGCATTTATGAAATTAGGCTTTGGAATGCATTGAAAAACCTCAGAAGCAAGCACTCAAAACACCAATTATTTAATCACTGTGAAACTGTGTTCATTTCCAAGAGAGAACATTTTATTTGACACGCCAGCTCAAGGCTTCTGTGTGCTTGACTATGTTGATCCTTGAGAAATTACATACATTAGAGGTTTGAATAACATACAACAGATTAGCTAGAAATTGGAAGGCATTGTTTGAAAATGAATTTCAGACTACAAAAGGCTAAGCAGCATTGGCAGGCATCCTTGAATTTGACAATTGGTGCACAAAGGGCAGGAATAATACACTTTTTTTTTTTCTGGGGGGAAATTCTCTAAGGGAGTTCTCTAAGAAAGTGTTGCAGAAAGTACAATAGTGACAAAGTAGTTACTACATCTTGTTATCAGCGTGAAAGCCAGAAGAGAATTAATTAGAGTCTGTTCTCATTGTTGTTTATGTCACAGTGGCTTATAGATTCTCTTATCAATGCACATCCTCAGTGTGTTTAGCACTGCACAGACACAACCTGTGTGGCTCTGGGGGGGAAGGAGGGAGGGACAGGGTTTGCTCACTGCCTCCTCAGCAGCACTCAGCATCTTGCAAGATTTGACTAAGATTTTTCCCTGAAGTGCCATGCTTAAAACAGTGTGGTGCTCTTTGCATATTTGAGCACTAATACTGAAATTTGACTCTAAAATATTTTCATTTGTCTATTCAAAATTAATTTTGAATATTGAAGGCACATGTTTGCAGCTGTCCTGTGAGCTTGAAGGGGTTTGGTGAGAGAGAAGCAAGACAGGATGATGGAAGAATGGAATAGATTTTTGTTTACTACATCCCAAAATTATTGCAGACATCTTCCTCTGCAAAACTTATTCCTTCATTGACCCTCCCATATTAGCAACCAATCCCCTGAGACAGGATGACTTCTGTAACATATTTTAAGAGATATGTTTGAAAACTACAGAACCATTTAATGTCTTAAATTCCATGGAAGACCCCTGGCTTCCTGAAAGAGACTTTCCTGCCCTATTGATCTTCTCAGGTTTTGGTGGAGTCATGGAATTAATGTGAGTTTAAACTCTATTTTAAATCTAGCAAATTGTTGAGTCTAAACAGGTAACTTAAACTCCATACTGCAAACTCCTTTCTTCCAGCCAGTTTCAGGGCACCTTCCCAAATTAACTCCTGCTTTGCTTGGCATCATTCAATTCCTCTTGTGAAGTGTTACCTCCTAACCAAATGGCACTCACATGGATGGGCAGTAAATCATCCTCCCAACTCATTTCACTAGAAAATATAGTCAACTACTATATAAGAATTCTTAAACAGATTAATTCACTACCCTGCTTCTTATTAGCCATATGAAAAGGTTTCAATAAATTCAAGGAGAAACTTTTGCTGAAGACTAGAGGATAAAAAAAATTAATATATTGACATTGCAATAAGGCATTGATAGGTGTTTGCTATGTTGAAGTGTTTTAGATATGCATACACATTAGAAGAAATGGTAATCTATACACTTCAGTGACTTTTGGTATCCAAGGCAAAATAGTTACCATGATAGCTCATTGCCCTAAACAGAGTAAGTTCAGTAATAATGCCAAGGAGTCATAACAAAAATAAAAAGGAAAAATTGTTGACTTGTACATCTTAGTTCTACTTAAGTATTGTTTCATTTGCTAAACTTAGGATGACAATTTTCAAAAGTTTCATTTTATTCTGTCAGTCCTTACCCTATTAAGATTTTATCCTCTCAACCCATTTCTGGCCCACTTCTGCCTTTCACTAGCCCTTTTCTCTGGCCATGAGCAGCACTGGCCAAGGAGGAGGGGGTGGAACATCCCAGTTGCCAGAGCAATCATTGAATGGGGTGGGACATTTGCAGGGGATTCAAGCTCTGAGTTCCACCCTTTATGCATGAGCTTGCAGTCTCCTTCAACACACATCCACCCTCCAGCCCTTTTGCTGAAGCTTTCTCTTAAATGATGGAGACCTGGGAAACAAAAGGGGCAGGAGCAGTGTGGAGCAAACCCCCATAACTCCAGCCCCATCACAGGGAGAAGTTCTTGGCTTTCTTTCCAAAACCCAAGTGTTGACCACAGGCCTGAACTCTACGTGCCCTTTTCTCAAAGCTCACATTTTCAAGGATGTCAAAATAGATCTGATACTGGCATTTTTCATAATGCAAATCATCAACAGTGGTACTTCTTTTTAAATATTCAGTCACTCATTCCTTTTGAAAGTGGTGACTAATAGGCAATAGACATCAATGTGAATTAACTTGAAGTTAAAGCAACTGTCAGGTGGGGCTCCAGAAGTGTTTGTTACAGATACAGCAGTATTAAGACATTAAGGCAAGTCATCCATTGTTTTAAAGCAGTGTGACATCCCATTCACTCTGCTTATTGCATCAGCTCGTGTTGTTCCAACATGGAACTTAACAGAACCTTAAAAAAAAGAGAAAAACAAAGAATTTTTTTTTAATACTAATTTCTCTGTTTCTCAGAATTTATCTTACAGATATTTTTCACATAACAAGACACTAATTCACTGCATCAAGATCACTTACACAACCAGACAGCAAACTGGAGACAAGATCCTTTTCTCTGAATAGACAACGTTCCAGCAGCTTGGCCTGTAGGAATTACATCTCCAGAGTTCTCTGCATGTTCTCACATTACATTCTGGTCTGCTGTACAGTGACACTGGGATGGATTTTATTACCTTTTTGGGTGAAGTATATCACTTGCTTAAGTATTTCTAGAATTTAAACAGAACTATTTCAGAGAAATTTACATTCATATGGCACACTGCAACCAAATAATAAGATTTTATGATATTGTAGTATTTTATATCATATAACAAATAGCTATATTGTCAAAAGCACAGCATGTACAGTTGGGGTTAAGTTCTCAAAAGGGCTCAATTGTCCCTTTGGGTGCACAGATTATCTTCTTTACTCTCCCTCCTTTTTCAGACAGGTTTTAAAACCCTGGTCCCTGGTACTGTGCTTTTTGGCATGTATTTGGCATATCGAATACTTAAGAGCATAATACCCAGTAACAAATACATTTGGACCTGAAAATTGTGATAAAGATGAACTTGGGGCAGTAGCAGAGTTATGTTTAGCTATTTATTTCTAAGTAGGAAATAATACAAATTCTAAGACTGAAGTTGAAGGTGTGAAAATGGGGCAGGACATAATATAGGACAGAATGAGTTCAGTTATGAAATATCCATTTTTTCCCCTAGATAAAATGACTTTCAAAGTCAGTTATGTGTCTAAAACACATAATTTGTTTCATATGAATTAAGCAAAGAATCTAAGTGAAAGTAGCCATGAAAACTGCTCTGTAATCACCTTAGAAGTATACAGCCTGCCTATTTGCATTAAAGGGCCAATAATCTTTTGCATATCTGACAAATTAGCTTCATTGTTAAATCCAGCTTTGAGGGGGTTCCTTTTTCCCCTTTATATTTTATATTACTACAAATTACACTTTAGTGGAGCTCTTTCTACTTCTTTTGGTATTGGCAAACGGCCACTTTAAATCACAGGATCTGGAAAGAGATTGGCATCCCTTCACAGGCAGGTCCAATCTTCTGGAAATGCAAACACTTAGAATGCAGAGTAAAGTATGAAATGACAGTGTCTCCCATAGGATAAGTTTCAAGGAACTCTTTAACATAATTTAGAAGTATTTCATATGGATGTCCAAACTAAAAGATTGAAGACACGCGTTTTCCAGTATATAAATAGGTGATATGAATACTTTTTAAAATCTTGCTTGTCATGATGGAATTAGAATACCTTAAAGCCTGTATCATTTTCTAAAACTTTTTTTTTTAACACTTATTCTAGGGCATAATTATGAAAAATAAGTATGTGTTTTTTCTCAGCAGAAAAGGAAGCACTGTGAGTCAGAAGATCTGGCTCTGGCGCCAGATACATCCTGTGATTAATTGCTCTGAATGCATTCTCTGTGTATCAAGGTTCTCTTTCTCTAAAATGGGAATAGTTACCTAACTCTGAATAGTTCAGGTTTTGGACAGCAGTTCAAACTGTTAGTGAGTAGAAGCTGAGGGAATACCTTTGCACATTCCCTGAGCATTGTTTGGGATGCGTGGTGATAAATCTAAAATAATGCATTTTTTAAATGGTGTGGAATGATTGCTGTTAAAATAGTTGTCTCATTCAGATTTACTCTTTAGGCACTTTAGTATACATTAGGAGAGAAAAAGTTTTCCATCCCCTACAAAGAGAAATGTTAATTTCCTGAGCATGCCTTGCAAACACATATATTTTACATTCAGGTCATGGTTCAGAGCACACTTTTGTGAAAGGTTTTCTCTAAGAGCTTTTCATCTGCTCAGGCCATCACCTGGACCTCCTCCTCTCACAGGTACCCCACAGAGGAGTGCAGCATGCAGGTGGCTGAACCCCAGCCAGGGGGGATTTGCCTGAAGAGAGATGTTTTGCTGGGTTCCATTCCACCCAGCTCCCTGATCTGGTGGGAATCACACTATGGTGTGCTGGAACACACAACACTGCCACGAAACACAGAGCCTACCAAATGCCCTTTGTGAAACACATCCAGCCATTGCTCCAGATGACTTTTGGAGTAATGTATTTCTTCTCGTGTCCAGTGGTGGTTGACTGGCAGCAAAGAATGCAAGATCTGGTATTAGCTATTATTTGAAGACAAGACTTTTTTTTTGTGGATGTTGAATTAAGTTTCAAGTGGGAATTAGAGCTTTCTGTAACTAAGAGAGAATTTGATTTAAAGTACAGGATGTGTATAAAGGTCATAAGAGAAAAATGAGGCAACTGTAGATTATGTATTATTTATGGACATAGAGAGGAATAAATATTCATAATTCAAGGAAAACAGATAACATGGGGCTAAGTTATTGAGTGTTGTCTACTAAGAAAAAGAAGAAGTCCTTTTAAATGAAGAGAGATTATTCCTTCCCGTATGTGTAAAGACAGTTAGAAAAGTGTGATTTGTTTGACTGTGACTCATCCTTTCAACATTTGACGGATATGAATCAGATGACCTTCCCCTGGGAGCATATGCTGAAAACAAACTGAAGTTTCTGATTGTTTAGAACTCTTCAAAGAGAGTTCTTGCAGTCAACAGGATGATCTTCGCTCAGTGCTCATTTTTGTGGCTTTTTCCTTTTCCTATCAGCCACAGTCACAGGGTATTATTCCCTGATAATGACTTGCCTCTCCAGTACAGAGTGAAAAAGGTACCTAAACAGATTTTGTGCTGGACCAGAGGATGGGGGACATGGAAGGGGAAGGACTCCAGCTGGGCTTGTTGATGGTGATTTGACACCACTGTGCCACAAGAGAAACATCTGGGGGCACCAAGTCTGAGTGAGAGCACTTGAGCAAACCAGTAAATTGCCCTGTGAAAAGGTCTGATCTTCAATTCATGGACAATCATGTACTGGGATGGTCTCCCTGGAAACCTATTTTCATTTTTATGAAATGTTCTCCATCCACCCAAAGGACAATGACAAAGTTGGTCTGTAACCACTCCAGTTCCTCTGAGGCATGTAACAGACCTTGGGAAGAGGTGAAAGGGTCAGAGCAAGGAAGCTGCCAGTAATAAAAAAAAAAAAAATTCCTTTTATTCTCACGGTTACTGTTTTGTCTATTCCACTTCCTGAAAGTCAGCCTACCATAGCTGATAAATCTGATTAAAAATCAATCACAGAAAATTTGATGCCCAGGTTGGGATCTCCCACAGCAGTGAAGAATGCAGCTGTGGGACTAAAGAAGTCCATGAGAAGAACAATTTTCATTCAATGGGTAGACACTCCCAAGCACTTCCATAGGGTTGCTCACATCCAGGTGGCTCTGGACATATATACCTTGCACTGGAGGAGCTAAATCCCAGCTGTCCTGTGAGCTGCAGAAGGCTTTCCAGCTCCATCAGTGACATTTTACATTCTCTTGGCCATAAAACACAAAGTGCTCTTCTGCCTTAGCTCTCCTAATTTAAAAATGAAGATGTCCAGAACCTGAAGCACAGCCTGAACAGATTTTATTACTATGAATGAATCCAAAACAGTAAAGTACTGACATTTTTCTCAGAAGGCTGGGGGGAAATTTGAAAGCAGGAATCCTGAACCAAACCTAAGAGAAATATGGAGGGCTAAAGGAATGGGAATTTGCAATGAAATGTGGCCAGGGAAATGAAGAAATCCAGTTTGTACTCACCTCTGCCAAGGCATGCTATGCAGGACATGGGCCCCACTCTGCACAATCCCATCCTGGCTGCAGTTTGGCAAAATTACAGGTGCCAAATAACAGTCTCTCTTGTCTGAGGGTCTGAAAGGAGAAATACAATGGAGGGAGAAGAATTAAGGCAGATGTTCTGTATCGTCAGCTCTGAAGGATATAGTACATCTCTTGAGATATTTTAAATTGAATGGAACAAAACACCTACAAAAATGCTCTGGGAAGTAGATTTCTTCAAGCAGGAAGATATACAAATGTAAGAGTTCTTCACTAAGTTTGATGAAAAAAAAAAAGAGATAGATGTAAGATTTAACAACAAAGGGCAAAAAATGCTGGTTAATGAATTGCTCTAACAAAATTACCAGGGATTTTCCTCAGATTTTCAGAAGTGAGAAAACACATCATTAGTCATTCATCTCAGACAATTCATGCTAATACAAATCCCAGAGCATCACTTTGTTAGCCCTATCTCCCTTCCTTTTTGACAGATTACAGCAGTGCCTCAGCATGCTGCTAGAAGGTTGCAGGAAGCCCAGAAACAGAGTACCATGAAAGATGGGGAAACATATAAATAATTTACAGCCAAAATAATGCCAAAGAGATTTCTTAAATTAAGATTCAGGAAATTCAAAAGCAGCAATTTAAAACATAAAGATAAAATATTAAATGACTGTTTTCCTCTGCCTTTCAGATCCTTTTGTCCTTTCTACATTGTCTTTTGCTCCCTCCCACTGTAGCTTGTTACTAGGGTGAGGGAGTCAAGTTTATTTCTGCTTTGTGAATAAGAAACTGATTAATCTCTCATTACAGTGGTTGTAGAAGTTGGTATCTCTACTGCCAAGCAGTGCTGGACAGGAACAACAGCTTTATTTCATGCTTACCAAATGAGGCTCAGGTCACAGGTAGTCTCTGTTGATATTAGGTTGAAATGCTAAATCAGTTTCCATTATTTCAAGACATCAATCACCATTATTTACACGTGAGAACCATGTGAAGAGTTAAATCTAGCTCTCTTCCATAGGCTTTAGCTTAATAATTTTGTTGCACACTGGTCTAGGGAAAGATATCCCTGCCCAAGGCAGGAGGCTGGAAAGGGATGATCTTTAACCAACCCTTCCTATGATTCTAGGATTCTTACTTTATTTTGAATTATAGGAGCACAAATAATTAAATATGAGCATGGCTGATGAAAACTGAAGCAAGTCCAACGCAAAAGAGAGGAAACCCACTTTGCTCCTATTCAGTCCCCTTGGAAAGTGAGAAAGTTCCTGCACCTCTGCTACCACTTCCATTGCTAAACAAGCTGAGTAAAATAGTTTCTGAAGGGTCTTTCTCAAGGCAATGGGTAGGTTAGCTGGAGAGAAGAAGGTTGTGCTCAAAAACATTTTGGCAGAGAGCACAGCTAAGGGAGTTCAACAATGCACTTCAAAAGATACCAATGGACTGCAATTTCAGCCCCTGTCATGAGAGGTTAGACACAGCACTGAAGGTGGAAATGGCACTGGATTCAGATTATAGTGAATTTGTTTAGAAGGGGGTTAGAGCAGGAGATGTGAAGTGTATTAAAAATAATGTTTAATAAAGCAAAACCATAACCTTTGATGGCATGCAATCACAAGCAGCTTCCAGAGGTCAAGAAGTTAGTTTACACAACTCAAGCCACGTCTACACTGCCCAGCAAAGGTGAACTCTTAACTGGAGTCACTTGAGTAAATATCCTGGCAAAGACAAGGCAGTCTGAGATTTCCCTGTGAATCATTGAGCAGAAGTGAAGTTTCTTATGGTGTGAGCTTTTGACTCAACCTGGTAAATCACACAAAAATTGCATCATACTTCATTGCCCATATGTTGTCTACCTGAGGTTGAAGCCCATAACTTCTCTCAAAGTGGAGATAGAGCTCTGTGTGGCAGACAAACAGGGAGCTTTTGCAGTGATCTAGGCAAGCATTAATCGGTCTCATCTTTAAAATCTGTAGATCAAACCATAAATTCTTAACCAGACCCGAGTGCCCACACAAATATGTAAGTTTTGTATAAGCCTAGCTTTGGAAAAAACATAGGCCTTACTTTTGGTTTTGCTGCCAGTTCAGTGTGCAATTTAATAAGCAGATTAATGAGATGATCAAGTAATTTACAGCTTGATGGTTCATTGGAGATTAAGGTGCCCCTGATGTAGTAAATGCTAGTCCCTGCTGTCTCATGGAGGGGAGGGCAGGCACTGATCTCTGCTCAGTGGTGACAGTGACAGGACCCCAGGAAGGAGCATGAAGCTGAGCCAGGAGAGGTTTAGGCTGGGTATCAGGAAAATATTCTTCACCCAGAGGGTGGCTGGGCACTGGAGCAGCTGCCCAGGGAAGTGGTCCCAGAGCTCAAGAAGCATTTGGACAACTCTCTTGGGCACATGGTGGGATTCTTGGGATGCTGTGAAGGGCCAGGAGCTGGACTTGATGATCCTGAGAGGTCCCTTCCAACTCAGCGTGCTCTGAAATTCTGGGATGCCATCTGTAGCTGCATAGCACAGTATGAAGCTGCCAAACCTTCTTTTAGGAGTTTGTATCTACAAAAAAAATAATATAAAGTAATAATGGAATGCTTGGCTGGAAAGCACTGATATTCATATGCTGACCTGTGTAAAACTAAAACTGGCATTGCAGCAATGCATGTTAGCAAATAACAGGGCTATATAAACAAATATGTGCACTGAGAAGCAATGCTAGTTTCAAGTATTCAGAAATCTCTGAAGGGATGACAAAAGAAGTCACAGAAGTCACTTAAAAATCCAAGAGTTTCATCAAGAAATAAATGCCCATTTTCTAATTCACTTCTAATTTGTTGCACAATTTGGCAGTGTTTTTCAGTTTTTAGTGAAATCCTGTCAGAACTTCTGAAGAAAGTTATAGCTGATATTCGTATGAAGTTTCCTGTTTCTGGCACCTCATTGCAAAGTTTAGACAGCAGTATTCTGAGTTTTGCCATGAAACTGACTCTTGTCAAACCAACATGTTTAGACCAGTATGATAATACAGTGCAATAGTGCTTTTTCAGCCTGAGACTAGAAAATAAAATAAAATAAAATAACTCAGAAATATTTTAAAAAAATTCAACTTAGAGGTTAATCATCCCTCCTGGCAAAGGAAAGGAAGACTCATTCTAACTTTGATGTCCAGTTTATGTCAAAATATCTCTCATTTCTTTCTGTACAAGACCCCTGAAAACGGAGTTTATTCAAACAGACCGAGCTTTTACCCAAACTCTTTTATTTATCTCAAACATTGCAACCTCCTGCCTTGACCAATGCAGCCTTGCTCCACAGATCTCCACCCTGCATGTTCCACCAAGAGAAGTTCCCTGACTCATCTGCCCATGCTGCTTCACCTTGGTGCTGTTGGTGCCAGGCTCTCCTCTTGCCTCCAGTGCACCAAGCCTAAACTGCTCACCCCAGCAGCCCAGGACACTTTGCTTGCCTGCCAGCCCTCACCCATTGCAGGATATCTGCTGCCACCCACCAGCAGGGACATTCTTTATCCTCCTGCCCATGGAGCCACAGTGTGGCTGCTGGGGTGTGTAACTCCAGCCTGCTGTGCTGGCCAGCACTCTCTTCTCTCCTGGTGCATAACACAGAACTGTTAAGGGTGGAGGAGAGCTCTAGGACCATCCTGTACCATGCCATCTCACCTTTCAAGCATTTTGAGGCAGGGATTTTCTCTCTGTGGTATGTTATGCGGGTTTTGGGTCTTGTTCCATGTTAAAACTCCTAAGCACTACCACCACAGAAAAACTTAAGCAATAAAAATTGAGTAACTGAGGGCTTTCAGAATGGACAGTGATGCAGCAATGTGATGGCAGGCAATGCTCTGTCCTTCACTATACCTGCACCATCATTCCAACCCAGAGTGAGGGAGCAGAATGAGTTTTATGCAGTAATGCTTGCAAACCTTCTCAAATCCTTGCAGAGGGTTCTACAAGAGCACAAAATTCCTGGTGCTCATTAAGAACAGGTAGCAGTAAGAAGTTAGTTTTATGCCTTTTGTTTTCTGTCTAGAAATACCCACCCATTCAGACTGCAAGGCCAGCAGAATGTGCTGTGTCTCCCTAAGAAAGGCATGCACCTGAAACAGAGCCAAACTCTGCACAGCTGTTGTTTCTGTTCAGCAAATCCTTATTTCCCAAAATGCATAAATATAAGTACTTTAAATATCATAACAGTGGCTACAAATCCATAATTAGATTTTGATATTAAATTATTATCTAAGTGCATATTGAGTGCTTATCCTCTAAAGCTTGAAGTCTGTCTGTTTCATGCAATACTTTTACCTCAGAGGATTTTTCATAAACATTAATAGAAAAAAAAACAAACCCAGAAATCTTGTACCTTGATAAAGAAACACATATTTTTGTGACAAGACCAAAGCTAGTGGGCACCAAAGCACTGAATGTTTTAATTGCAGCAAAATCCTTTGTTCTTAAATGTACTTATCTTTCCAGGAGATGAAAATAACCTTATACTGCTTTAACACCTTACACTTTTTTGATACTCTGAAGCTTATAAAATTGACTCCCCTACTTTTACTGTGCATCAAAACAAAACAAAACAAAACAAAACAAAACAAAACAAAACAAAATAAAACAAGCAAACCATACAGCAAAGATACAAAGAGCAGAAGCTGAAGTTACAAAGTTCTTGAGACTGAGTACTCAGGCTCATCTTTAACTTCTTAACTTACATTTATGTTTTAAACCTTCATCATATTTCTGAGATTGAACTCTGGGGTTACAGAGTTAGTTAAGATTCAGGGTCTAAAGCTGAAAATTATTTCCTCTGGAAACATATTTATCTCAGAGTGTAATTTCTCCTAGGATGGAACTTCTTGTTGAGCTTCTTTCTTGTGCTGGACAGATTGGAACTTGAGCAATGCTGTGATGATGATATTGTGATGAAGCTTTACTTTATCTAAATTAAATTAAATTAAAAATTAAATTAAATTTGAAAGGAGAGAGGTGTGGGATGCTGTGCCAATTGATTTGCTCAAGGTACCAAGCAGAGAAATGAGGCACCTGTTAAAAATGTGTGGTGTGATCTTTGAATGGATGTGCATAGTCTTCATGGACTTGCCATTGTATTCCCCCCAGGCTCAGGTAAAGCAGGAATGGTTTAAGAATGGTATTCCCCAGTTTAGTACTCCTAGCAAAAAGATCACTAAAAATGTCTTCTCTCCACTGCTCTCCAACAGGAGGCACAGAAGGGAGGGATCACGAGATAAGAACAATTTACTGGAAACAGCAATGAGATAAGAGAAAGAACAGCAGCAATATTAATAACAAAAGTGCACAAAAGAGAGGGTGATTCACAGGAAAAAATGGTCACTGAGAGCTCCAGGTGACAGTGAACAAATGGCAGATGGCTTCACCTGCCACACTTTCTCAGCTGGAAGCTCTTCTCAGCACCAAGGGTCCCTTGTCCTCAGCAATGATGTGGGGTGTTATCAAATAACATTAGGGTCTGGACACACCCCCTTATCCACTGCAAAAAATTAGCACTGTCCTTGGTGGGAACCAGGATATTCAGCGTGCTCTGTTGGGAGTAAGGTGAGGAAACCACAGCAGCTGCTCACTGCATGGAGAGGAATTGTCCCTGTGCACGCCTGCCTGCATGAAATCACTCCTCCCACTCACTAGTGCCCGTGTCAGAGAGTATCCTGGGAAATCTCAGTGATGTAAGATTGGGGTGTTGGAGCCTGTGCTTGCAGGCAAGGTGACAGAAGGATGAAGTGTGTGGGTTGTGGAAATGCTGAATGCTTGAGACGGAGAGGATGCTGACTTCTCAAGTGTGCAGAGTGAGGATACCCTGCAAAAAAGTTACAGAGTGTGCCAGTGCCTGCCTGTTATCAGACAAAACACAATTCTGCCCTAGGTGGCTTCAGGCATGTTGGGCAGAAAGCCAGAGGAAGACCACAACTCCTGACAAACAAGAGTCATTCATGTTTTGGCAAAGGCAGCCAATATTTAGCGGCATTCCCCTAAAACTGAGAAAAAAAATCCCATGCTAGGAGATAAGATGGTTTCTCACGAAGAGACATCATATAAACCCTTTCCAGAGGGATCCAGATGGACTGGAGCATTGGAGGAAGACCAGAGTGATGGAATTTAGCAGGTCCAGATGCTGGATTCTGCATCTGGGATGGGGCACAGGTGTAAATTGTGAAGGAGAGTCTGGAGAGCAGCCCTGCAGACAGGGATCTGGGGTGCCTGCCAGCAGCAGAGAGCAACAGCCAGGGAAGGGCAAAAAAGCTTGTGAAAGGCTTGGAAAGCTGCTATGAGGAGCCACTGAGGATTCTGGGCTTGTCCAGTTTGAGAAAAGGAGGCTGGGGGGTGAGACAATGGCAATCTCTTCTCCCTGGGGTCCGCTGGTGAGTACAAATGGTTCAAAGCTGTGCTGGGGTAAGTTCAGGCTGGATATGAGGAGACATTTCTTCATGGAGAGGTGGTCAAAGGCTGGAACTGCTTGCTAGAGAGGTGGGAGATGCCCCAGGCTTGTCACAGTTTAGGGGCATTTGAACAATGCACTGCATCATAGGCTTTAACTTTTGGTCAGGCCAAAAGAGCTATGGCAGTTGCACAAGAGGAGCATTTTTGGTCTCTTCCAAATGAAATATGCATAAGAGGAGCATTTTTGGTCCCTCCAAAATGAAACATTGTAATCTATTCTATCAAACTTATAAATCATAGAATAACACATGCAAGGCATTACATATCCACAACTCTTGTGTCTACAACTGCTATTAACTGCAAGGATTTCCTGAAATGAATACTCTGTGTAACACAGCTTTCAGCAATTTATCAGAAATAGAAATAAAGGCATTTGAGTTCCTCGTGTCTCTCATGTTCCTCTCCTTCCCTATGTGCAGATGTAAGTGTACACATGCAGATACTCAACCTCTTCATCTATATGGATTCTGCTCCCACTCCCATCTAGTCCACAGCATGGCACCTCTAAATGGCAGGAGTAAGAGTAAGCCATTTCAATCAAACCACCTCTTTTATCTCTGCTTCCAGAGAGATTGTGATGGCATTGTTGAAGGTGTTTGACCACAGCTGTTACTCCTGTCATATTCTCTTTCCCCTACAACAGCTGCACTTCTAATTACACAGAAACCTTTTCTTCCATGCACACAAGAATTGCAGAGACTCTTCTTCCCTAGACTAAGTGTTAGTGAATCATATTCTCTCATTTCCCATATGAGGGATTAAGCATTTGTCAGAGGATAAAATATTTTGCAATTTAGTCAGTGCCACTGAGCACACACCCATCATCACTGCCCAGACCACTGAAACAGTCTGTTATGACACTTTTGACAGAAAACTCCAAACTTGAAACAGATTTTTGTTAGCATAATTTGCCCTAGACAATCACCTAATAATTGAGCTGTAAAAGGAATCTTGTCTTGTACTGCTGCTTTCCTGTTATATTACCTAAAGTATTCAATTATTAGTTTACCAGATCAGGTTTCTCTCACTTTCATTATTTACAAAGGCTCAACCTACTGGGAAAAAAACCCCCCTACATAAAATTTGAGGAATTCAAGGCCTGAATCTGAAAGAGTACAAAGCAGCACCTAATCTTAGGCTGTCTCATCTCACTGTCCCATCAGACTCACCCACAAAGTTCTCTAGGAGGCAGACAGAGAGATGCTGGAAGATAATATTTCATTGTTCCTTTGGGGTTTTGCATTTAAGTAAGCCATGGCAAATGGTCCAAAGACAGCAGGACTGCAGCCCATGACAATGGAGACAGGGCTTTTCTTGCTAGCACAGGGAAGGGCTGACATGACAGGCTAATTCAGAATGGAATGCTGCCTCAGGATCAGCCCAGCAAGGAGAGCAGCAGGTGTGGTATAAACACACCCCTCCTGTCTCTGGATTTATTGTGTCATGATATGGCACAAAGAAAAGGAGTCACAGGAGCCCTTGGAGCTGTCACCAAGCTGCCCTGTGCCTGGGAGCAGCAAAGAGCACTTGCTGTTTTGAAACAGGACACCAAGGAGCAGGCATGCCTGCCATTGCATGGATAACCAGACCTCTTCCCAGCCAGGGGACCTTGGCTAGCTGTCCCCACCCCGGGCAAGAGTGACACCTGAAAGCTGCTGAGCAAAGCCTGGCACAAGCAAGCATGCAGCTTAAAGCCTGGCACAAGCAAGCATGCAGCTTAAAGCCTGGCACAAGCAAGCATGCAGCTTGCAGCCTGCCAAGGGCAGCACAGCCTGGGAGCACTCGTGTCCTTGTGGCTCCAAGCTCCAACTACAGACCCAGCTGAGCCCAGGGAAAGGAGGAGAGGAGGTGTGAAGCAGATGGACAGGTTACAGGTCACCTGAAGGTATTTGGTGAGCTGAGTGTCTCATACAAACCAGAATCTAATGCTGAGAAATACCCTGCCCTCTGCTCTGCCACCAGACTCCTACACGGTGATGCTCCCATGTTATGGACCAGTGCTGAAAGCAAAATCCTTGCCATGAAGTGAGGTGTGTCATCAGGAAAATAGGCACAATTTTAGAGCACATTCTTGCACAGCAGTTAGTGTCAGCAGCTGAAGTTCCCTGGTATTTCTCCCTGACACTATGCATGTTTCCTAGATGCACAGGAGCTCCTGCCTCTCCCTTACCCACACACTACATCAAACCCATCCCAGTGCTGGCTTTCATTCTTTTCCTAACAATGAAATCAGGATAACTTGGGCAGAATCTCTTGCACTTTGTGAAAATTAGGAGTACAGATCTTCCCTCAGGCCAGCTGAAATGTCATTTTTCTGGGGCCAAGCAAGCATGCAGCAGGCACCCCCAGCACTGCTCTGAGACCAGCAGAGACACCTGTGAGCCCTGGGAAACTGGTCTGCACAGGAAAGGGGTTCTGTGGTGGGGACAGGCATCACCCAGCGTCCATCAGACAGATGAAATGCACAAAACCTTCACTCTGACACTATTTCAGTGTCATTTTGTCCATCACCTTCTGAAGATTCCTTTCTGGTTCGTGGCATCTTGCTGGCAAGCACACCTTCACCTTGTCTGCATTAAAACAGAAAGTGAATTTGCTGTTGAGTACTGACCCAAAAAGAGTGGAGATAATGCCTCTTTAGCCATGTTAAGCATGTCAGATGCTAAGCTGTTGTACCTTTTCATCAACACCTCTTATTTGATAAGAGTGGAACTAAACCCACTAACCTAAATCTGATCAATTGTTTTTTAATACAGATTAATGAAAAGCAAATTTTGAACACTCTAAACAGCATTTAGACATCAACAACTGCTCTTAGCATAGTAGTTTTATTTTTTTTAATTTATTTTTACAGATTGCCATCATTTAGTCATATTATTATGCCCTCTAACAATATCAAGCTGTGGCCTGTGGAAGGATCAGACTTCTATCCTTTGACTTAATTGTACCAAAAAGTAAGGATTAATGTCTACACAAATAATTATGGCCAGATATTCAGGTGTACATAGTGACCTGATACACCTTTCATGTAAAGTCATAAATCTGAGCTTCTGACTAAGTTTAAATAACAGAATGTGTTAGGCATCACCCAGAGGAGTGATGATCCTCTGTCCTCAGGCCTTAGGAAAAGTCAGCTCTTGAAAATAAGTACCAGTTATTTCTGCAATAGCACATGGTCAGTCTAAGCATTAAAAAAGCAAAATAACAACAATAAAAAATAATCTTTAGTCATTCCTGTTCATTACTGGATAACATCATCTTACACAAAGAAACCAAGAAAGGAAATGGCTTAACAGAAGACACCACTTATGATTAGGAAAGCTAAATAGGTCAGTTTGCATTGGTTAAAGTTCAGCAGGAATGCATTCAGTAATTAAAAGTCACAAAAGGTTTATTTTACTAATTGTTACACATTTGTTTTTCTCTGTTTCACAGGCTGCTAATTACTTGTGCATGATTTCAATTGGCACATGCCAGTTAGTATTTTGAATTTCTGTTGGTCATTCTGCTGGTGAGCAAATATCTTCAAAGGCTACAGTTGTTCTTCTTTGGCCATTTAGTGACAGCAGATAAATTGAATGTCCTAGCATTCCAATGCCCAAATGACAGAGCCAGGACACCTTCAATAGTCTTTATTTGGCTGTTGAATTGAAGTTAACAGTAAACATGTAATATACTGGATTAGTACCTCAGCAAATTACTGAATTATTAATTGGGATACTGGAAATTAAGGGTCATCTGTATTATGCTCCCACACATGTTGCTTGAGACAAAGACTTGGGTTTTACACATCTCTATGATGCATGACAAATTTGAGGGTAAGCAGGCCTGTTTTAGATGTCTTACACAGACTGAATTTATCTCTCATGGCCAAACTCAAAGCTAAATAAATAAATATATAAATAATAAATAAATACCTTTTCCAGCACTAGAAAGGTATCCTAAAAAGAAACGAACAGATTTCCCTCAGCTCAGATGTTTCTTATTCTTGCCTTCTAACTGTCAATTTAAAAATGCAGTAATTTTTACTTTTATTCTGAAAAGAATTACAGGCATGTGTAGAATATTTGCCGAAATATGGGGGGAAAGAAAAATGAAAAATAGGCACAGCAAAGTTGAGTTCTGATGAACACCAAGTTGCAAAGATGGCCAGTACAATTGTTCAGGTATCTGTCTACTACAGTTGGCACTGTTTACAGATAATAGATAGTTTAAAATCCAAATTTACACATTTGGTATTCTGGAACACACATTAAATTTGAGTACCAGTAAAGTGAATACTGTGATAAAAGACACAATAAAAACATTGCCTAGAAAGCCTTATCCTCCTAGCAGGATATCATGACATCTTTTGAAATACAGAATTCTTGATGCATTTCACTTTCTTTCTATCAAGTATCTGTTTTCCCTTCATGCATCCCATATTCCTACCTTGGCCTTCTAAAAGATGATACAAAACCCTGTATATATTTGGCCATTGGTGAAGATCTCCTTCTTACAGGACTTTTCCTACTTCTGGGAGACAAGGACTGCTGCTTACAACAAATTAGGAAAATGCATTGTAGATGCATTAAACTTCTGGTCTCCTACAGACTTTTTGCTAGCTTAGCCAAGCAATGTTTCACCTCCAGAAATAACACACATATATACAATTTCACTTCCATTAATAAGGTCTCCACACATGAAGAGTAAAATCTTATTTCATTTCAGTAAGAAGTTAATGGAACAGAATGTACTTTGGGGCATAGAATGTATCAGCCTCAGAAACAGGCAGTCAATGCTCTCCTCCTCTTCCTCCAAGTAAAAAAGCCAAACACAAATGCAGAGAGCCCCTAGGGAATGTATGGCAAAAGCAAGGGATGCTACTTGTCCCAAAGTCACAGCCAAATAAGAGACAGAAAGAGAAAACCCACCAAGAGACATCCCAGCTGGTGTTGACCAGAGACTGAATCACTGAACCAGTAAAAACTTTGAAACCTGAAAACCAGTTTTTTTAGCAAGTTCCAAAATAGGACTATTTGCATAATCACAGCAGTTCACAGATTACAGCAGTCTGTACTTATTTCAACAAAGGGGAATTACTCAGGAAAGAGTGCATGTGCTGTATCCTTCCAACAAGAACAAAGGGTCAAATCAACTGCACCAACAGCCCACTCCCAGCAAAACCAGCAGCTATAAATCCCTTCTCATTCTTAAACTGAGTCTGGAATCCCACACCCAAGTTAAAATAACTAGGGCTGACCCATTACACTGTTAAAAGTTAGTGTTCTTCTATAGGAATATTTATTTCACCACAGATAAAGGGAGGTGTTAGTCTTACTGACACATTATCAAGAATTTATTGATGGTTATCAAATATTCTGATTTTGAAAGACAAAGAATACTATTAGACCACACAGAAGCATCACACTTGAACAGTTGGGCAGCTTACAAGTATACCAAGGTCCCAGACTAGCAGCCCAGACAAGAATTCAGCCCCTTTTACTTTTCTAAGAGGAAACCAAAAAATATGGCATAATTAGATGGTAAAATTCCAGGCAAACTGTGCTTATACAGAGAATGAAGGTTAGAAAATTGGAGCATCCTCTGAAACACCTCCCTGTACGAGATGAGAGGACAAGACAGAAGTTAAGCAGTCCTCACTGAAAAGATTTAGCTACATCAAAACTTAATGACAATTCAGCTGCTTTTTAAAAGTATTTTTTCGTTGTAATGAAATTATAATATCCAAATAAAGAGATTGCATTACTAATGAAAAATTAATTTTGAAATTTAAGAAGATTTTGAAACTTATTTTCATAATAAAAATGACAGACATAAGAGACCTGCTTTGTGATAGCTTTGTTAATGACAATGAAAAATACTTCTTTATAAGAGAACCAGGAGAACAAACCCAAGAGGGGACCATACACATGTTGCACTCCTGAAATCTTTCCAGTGTTTGCTTTAATTCTGCTCACTGCAGTTATTCCACACAATCAAAATAACTGCCCCAGCTGAGACTGGATACTGTTTTCTCTAGTTAAAATAATGAGACTAAAAAGGCTATAGAAGTTTCTGTGGAGTAGATGAGCCATTGACTCACAAATAAATATTATCAAATAGTTAATTTTCAAGAAGATAACCCTGCACACCAATGCAGAGATGTTGTGAACATAGAGACAAGCAGTTCTACCTTTATGACAATGGAAACACCAATCCAGATGGAGCTGAGCTTAATCCAGCTCAGTTTGTTTTCCACTACCAGCAGTTAACATTTGCTCTTCTTCCAGAGGTTGTGCTTCCAGCCTAGCTTATTCTAGTTTGTCACTGCAGCATTCTTTCCTAAAGCTGGAAGCATGTTATTCATGCCCACCTGCTCAAGATGAAACATTTTCTTTCCTCTAAAAGTAGTCCAAAATGTAAATATTGTTTCAAATGTGTTTTAGTGATATACCCTATCAGCAAATGCATGTCAATGGATGCCCTGTTAATCACAGGGAATATTTCATCCAGTGTGAACAGTTCTATTGACTGAAATGCTATTAGTATAGTTGCAGATTTCAAAAAGGTTCCTGTCTTTAAGCACATGATTATGGTAAATGCTATGGGAAATGCACAGTGCATTTTCTTTTACACATGTACACTAAGGGCTGATCAAAAAACCCTCATAAATTAATTTCTGAAAAACTATTTAAATACAAAGGATTTGAAAATTTTTGTATTCTCTTCTGCTGTTGCCTTAATTTTACATCTTTTAAATCTACACGTGTGTTTATGAATATTACAAAATATTTTTATAGACTTTGGCATATTGAAAATGTAGTTTCTGGCAAATGAATTTTAAAATTATTTTAATTTAAAAATAATTTCAGAAATTAATAATTGAAATATGGACAAATTATAATTTTACCTTCATAGAAAAAATGGAAAGAGAAGCTATTAATCTATACTCCATCCTTTTGTTATACTTTTTTCCAATGGGTCCATATATTATTTAATGGGTTTTGCAGAGATACACTTACATGAGTTCTGTATCACATTACAGCTGATGAATGCCCAACACACAGGTATGTTATGAAAGGTCATCAGTTACAAGGGAAACTGCATAATGTATGCCTACTGAATACATTTGCAAGTTCCCTACACTGACTCGGTATCTGCTTTGGCAACAGCAGGCAGGGAAGTGGGAAGGTGAGTGATCCAGGAACATTGTTCAACTTCAGGAGTTTCTGGGAGGTCTCTTGGAGTCTCACCCACACAGGCAGGGCCAGGCCCAGTGGGCATCTGGGCTCCTCTCAAGAAGAGCCAAAGGAAATGAGCCCCAAGGTACTCTCATGCTGCATCCTAAAAAGACCACTAGAGAAATGCCCAAAGACTTCCATAATTATCTCAGAAATCTCCCTGCTCCTGATTTTTTCAGGTTTTCCTAATACAAGAGGAACCAAGGAACCATTCTGCATGTGGATGAGCATGAGGATGAAATGACCATGGCTTCTGCTGTCTGGCTGTAATTCTGCTCCACTCTGATTGTGAGAATGCCTCGTAGCTTGCTCCTGACATCAGGGAGGTGCTCTCTTTTGCTGTCCAACTCTGTTAAGAGCAAAAAGCAGTGGCCTCCATTCTCTCTCCTGCTTCTTGCCGCTGCTAGCACTCACACAAACATACCCCAGCCTGACCTACTGTTTCAAGGAGCTCTTGAAGCATGAAAGGGCAGCCCTGGGGAGCTACAGTCACTCTTACTTTAGCTGGGGAGGATTTCCACATGCCAAGAAGCATAAAAACATGCAAGTAAATGTGTGCTCTGTCATTCATTAGAAGATCATGCGCGCACACGCATTTAAAAACTGAAATTTGATTCTGAAAGAAAAAAAAACCCCAACTATAATCTGGAGAATTTTGTATGAAATTAAGTATTGCATAAAGTTCTCTTGGTTGTTTCAGCCAACCTGCACAGAGCCCTGAGAGCCCAGGCCAGGCTGGGGAGCTGAGCCCGTGGGAGCAGGCGAGGTGAGAAGCAGAGCCACCCCGGCTGCCCACGCTCATCTTACCTGTGAAACCCAGCAGCCCAGGAGGGTGCAAAGCAAGTTGCTCTTTTTCCAGCCCCTGCAGGCATCAATCCCATTAGGGCTGTGAGAGCCTGCTTCATTATCCAGACATCTATTTCATTATGAATATCTGTCTAGACACGGCAGAGATCAGAGTACAGCGGCGCTCGCGGTCCGGCACGCAGCGCAGCGGCCACCAGCAAAACCTGAGCAGTGGCCTGAGCTGACCTCTGCCAGCCCCTGCTGCAGGGAAAACCAACAGCAGCAGGGCAGCACAGCTCTTCTCAGGGCTTCTCTCAACGAGCTGCCTCCCAAAAACCAAAATGAGGACTTGACGTTGTGTCTTTGCATCCTCTCGTATGCAGCGAGAGCAGGAATTTAAAATGTTTTCCTCCTGTAACAATTTATATGTACATACATATATATATACACATATGTATATTTGCATGTTTTCAAGGAAGAAAAAATTGAAGTCTAATTAAAGAAGAAAGCAGGTTTTGTTGCCATAATATGTCAGTTTCCTATGGATTTCTAAAGGATGAAGAAGAAGAAATATGGGTCAATAGCTCAGCATATGTCTGAAAGCATCAACACCTTCTCAGAGTAATATCTGTCAGCTGCAGTAACGTTGTTAGTGGCAGTGTACACAGTGCAGCTGTAGGAACAGCTGTGCATTTTATCACCTTCATTCTCCCCAGAAGTTCAGCACAACAGTTTGTGTTGGTTCTTTGTTTTACCACACGGGCTTCTTCAAAACTGTGTATTGAAAAAAAAAAATCTTGTGATAGTTTGGCAGCCTTTTTTAAATCTCTTGCTTCATTACTTTGTGGATATAATTGAAATCAAGTAATGATGAATTCACTTTTTTTGCCTACAAGTTTTAGAAGCAAGTTGTCATTGTTCCAAGTCTACTCTTAAAATTACATCTAAATACTTCCAGAAATGCCTAGCCATGGAGAGCCACTAATTTATTGCACACATTAAAGAATACAAATTAATTCTCCCTTTGTTAACTTTTATTACCGGTTTAAGTAACTTTAAAAGAAAATATTTATTTGGTGTTATATTTTGATGCTTATTTATTAATGAGTAACAGACTTTACATAATTCAAGTAAAGGCCTTCTAAAATATTCTGTGGGTAACTGAAATTGTCTAGTGTGCAAAAACAAACACTAAAACACTTTCAGAAAACAATGATGCTGAGAGCAAAAATACTAATTGTGGATGAATCTGTAGGGGCAGTGTCTTACATGATGTAATTCTCTCCCTAAAAGTGATCAGAGTCTAAAAAATATGTTCTTTTTTCTGCTTCAGGCTCCCCTTAGGAACTGAAAAAGTCAAGTTTTTTGTGGGCTAATCTTTTTATGATGTAATTTAGTAAAACTTAAATAAAAATTTAAGCACCCAAAGAGAAAATTAAATTAGGACACTTGGACTCTCAATTTTACTCTTTAAGTCCTGGATTCAGGGGTATCTTTTGGCACAGATGCATTATACAGCATTATTATTCTTTATGAGTGTACAATTCAAAGAAACAAGTATTTTGTCTTCACAAAAAAACCCCAACAACATGAATCATTGTGAAATAAATATTGCAACAAAACATCCTTGATTTCAAATTTTTCCTTTTCCTTCCCCCCTTATTTTTTTGTCACCTCTATTACTGAAAATTGGTGGGTGCAAATACCATTCTTCCCAATCCTTAGTGTCTGCACTACGGATGAAAAATCCACTTGCTCTGCCACAACATAGCATCTCCCTCCTGACTGCTGGCAGTGCTCACAAACACGCAACAGAACTGGAACCTCCCAGAACGTGCTCAGTAAATAGATATTTCTTAAATTCTCAAGTCAGTTTTGAGCATCTAATTGGCTAGATTGCTTAATGCAGTATTTCAAGAAATGAACCTAAATTTCTATATGCATGGCTATTTGACATCTCTATATAATTGCCAAAAGATTTTGTGTTTTGTTGGTTTTTTTGGTGGTTTTTTTTTTTTTTTTTTGCTTATTTGTTTATTTTACTTGTTTGGCTGGTTTTATTTGGATTCATTATCAGCTCCTTCAGCTAAGAAATGTGCTGACCACATGGATTAATAACACCTACCAGTTTCCACTAATTGTAATGTTTTCTTCCATTCTTCATTCTTTAAATGTGCACATTTAAAGGAGCTGCTGAATGAAGTTATAGAAACTGTGCAGCTTTGTTCCATCCACTTCCAAATTTCTATCAGCCTTCTGATTTCATCTTTCATTGAAGCAGCTGGACTGGAATCAGCACAGCTGTTAACTGCAGTTTCTGCTTAAATGTTTACAGCTCTGAATAGTTTGAACAATTCTGAGTGGCTTGTTTATTTTTACTCAATGAAACGCAGAAGTTTGGTTGTTGATCTGTAAATCCCCGGATTATCTGATGTAATGGGATCCTCAGGTTCATGACAGCAATTATAATGCATTTTCCAAGTTGTTTCTAGAAATCTTCATTCCTGGCAGTCACTGTGTGCTGTGTAAAGCTCTCTGACAGGTACTTGAAATACGATGTGTGAGGTTCAAAAAGTGTAGGGCTGCTTTTAGACCATATTAACAGGATTCTCTCAGTGGATGATTAACCAAATAGGTTTCAGATACTTGAACACATATTAACAGCACTTGCTAAATTTTATGCTAGGAGAATGTTTGACTGTCAAATCAAAATCACATTTTTAAGGGTGCCTGTGCAATATGAATGTGTTCCTGAGTGTGCATTCCTATAGCACAGAAGCCCTTCCCCATAGCTTCAGCATTGCACCTGGTAGATGAAGGGGAGTGGAAATGGGCTCAGGGAGGTAATAAATAATAATAATAATAATAATAATAATAATAATAATAATAATAATAATAATAATAATAATAATAATAATAATAATAATTCCTCCCCACTCCCTAGCCAGGTACCTTCAGAACAGGTATGAGGCCCTGGATCTGGAGAGTCAGCCAGGTGGTTTAGATGATTTAGAAGAAAATTACCTGCCCAGTGAGCCTCCCCATTATGATTAATCTGTATGACAAATCACCACCCCTAACATCAAAAACTTACTCTATAAGCAGCTGCAGAATGTTTCAGGATCATCAGCCCTGGTTCTTGTAGGTGACTTCAACCTGCCAGACACCTGCTGGGAGCTGAATACAGCTGAAAAAAGGCAGTCCAGGAAGTTTTTAGAGTGTGTGGAGGATAACTTTTTGTAGCAGCTGGTGGGTGAGCCCACCAGGGGAAGGACTATGTTTGGTCTGTTGTGTGCAAACAGAGATGGGCTGGTGGGAGATGGGGTGGCTGGAGGTCACTTGGGGCACAGTGATCATGAAATTACAGAGTCCTTGATATTTGGTGAAATCAGGAGGAACATCAATTAGACTTTTACATTGGACTTCCAGAGGGCAGATTTTGGCCTGTTTAGGAGACTTATTCAGAGAGTTCCTTGGGAAGCAGCCCTT
>WBND01000785.1:38856-76196 GCA_013398595.1 Tychaedon coryphoeus
TTGAGTGGACAGCACTTACAGAAGGAAAGACTACTTCCCAAAAAAAGAGATTACTTTGATACCCCTCCCATGCAGTATATAATCTTTTGTGTTATTGACTTACCATAACCCAAAGCCTACAATGAATACAGAATTATTAATTTCCTTATGGGATTTTGTATGGTGATCTCACTACAGCATCTGAATTCTTTGAAAACATTAATGAACTGATCCTCCCAACATCCTTTTGAAGTTAGAGGATATTTTTATCACTATTTTACACCAAGGGAATAGAATATTTAAGATAAAAGCCAAAATGTTCAGAGTGTCAGCTAATTTTGTTTGCCAGTTTTAAAAGTCTAAGGTTCTGAGTTTTCCAAAAGCTAAGGGTTTTAAAAGCCTTTTTATATGTTCAGAGCAAAGAGCCTGATTCCACCAGCTGCTGCCAGAATGCAAAATGTTGCACATGTTCAACATTATTTGATACCAAGCTTCAGTTTGCTCAAACAGGCACTCAAAACAGAGGAACTTGAAGTTTTTTTGTGAATGGTGAGCCCATTTCCTTAAAGGAACCATCAGTCTGGCCAAAAATCAAAGCAGCATTATTTCCCTTCTTTTGAGCCTTTCCCAAGATTACTTCCATCTTATGCAAGAAATGAGATTTTGTATAGAGCTCTGTCCTCTTCACTAAATGACTCCAGATCATGAACAAAGCACTTCCATCAAAAGGGCTAGATATATACAAGGAAAAAATATCAATCCTACCTGTTTATACTGGAGACTAGGTAAGATGCCTGTGGGCAAAGTGGAACACTTAGAGAGACTCAAATTATCATGAGTGAGCATTCTCATAATCTCTGAAAAGTCTCAGACCAAGGACTGAAGAATGAGAATTGATTCATTCGGAAAAGATTCTATAATTTCAATATATTTTATGATATTGAGTACATATCTCTTGAGTTTCCATAGCACCTTTAAATTCCTATGAATTGGGTGAAGACAATTTTAGAACTTTCCAGTGGAACCTCCAGTGCTAAAATTTTTTTAATCTTTAATGTTTCAATGAGCCTCAAATGAAATATCCTAAAGCAATCACAAAATCAATCCCCCTGTATCTTTCAGAATATTCAACATGTATTTTCTCTGCTATGTGATCAAGCAGAAGAGCATCACAGAATGTTAGGAAGTCTAGGAAATGCATGATTTAAAGGTCAACTGGAGGGAAGAAACTGTGAACCATATGAAAAAGCAAAGCCAGACTATACAATGAGATTATGATGCAAGATGAAAATCACTATTTCCAGGTTTTACAACTATATTGGAATATGTGTGGATTCTGTTTTTTGTTTGTTTGCAATTGTTTTAGTTTGTTTTAGCTTTTTTCTGTCACTCTCCAAAATGGGAATTTCTATTATACATGAAACCATCACCTTGCTGAGATCAGAAAACAGCACTTGGTGCCCATTATGGTCCCCAGACCTCTTCATGTCAACTAGGGCAGATTCTCATCTAAGACTTCAAATCTCAGAAAGATGCCACAAGCAGGCTAAAAGGTCAGAAACTTTAGATATTCTTCATATATTCATCAGAATATATTCTTCATTCATAAATTCACACAGTGTATGGAGAGTAAACATAAAATTCATTTGGGAGGAGATATCTGGAATGCCAAACTCAAGGCTCTGCAGGAGCAAGACTCACCTGCCAGGTGAGTGTATTGCCAAAAGAATCCAAGCCAACTTCCCATTCTGAGCTGCCTTCTGGAAGAGAGTCCTTTCCACTTTCTTTTTCTCTGTTGACTACACAGGATGTCAGGAAGACTACCCTCTTGGTGTTAAGCACTTAAAATATTAAGGAAAAACCCCAGAATAAACATACTAGAGTTAAAAGCCCAGTCAGCCCTGTCTCCTCTCTTTACTAACACCCCTTACCAGATATTAAAGGAAATACCAGAACCAAAGATAAGAATAACCCTGAGCATACCCTCCTGCCTCCCTACTTGTTCACTGCTCTGAGCACCTGCAGAACCAGTTTCCCTGAATTCAAAAGCTCCCCATAACCATTTCTTCCACAGATTTGAGTAATCAGTTTTGAACTAAACTCTTTTGACACCCATCACATCTTAAATTCCAGATTTCATCATCAAATGTGCTATTCAGGGAAGAAATGTCATGTGCTTTGAACCTGCCATTTAGCTCTTATACAGTAAGAAACAGTGGATAATTGTTAGCTAGTCCTTTTTTCCACGAATTGTTACTTCATATGCCTTACATAACTCCTCACTTCCAGGGTGAAGTGCTCCTAAACTACATTACTTTTATTCAGGCTGTTCACTACTTTAATTGCTCTCCTCATCCATTTTTATACCCTTTGTAATTCAACTACATTTATTTGAAATGTGTAGGATAACACCAAGATTCAGACAAGGAATTTACACAATGGTTTGTTCTCCATCCATTTTTCTGTGCTATTTTGACCACAGAGACAATGTTTTCATGACATTTTTATATAACTCCAAGGTCTCTTTCTGAGTAATAGTATCTGAGAACTCATTGTCACATATGTAAAACTTGGGCTGTTTTCCTTCTTGTGCATCATTTTGCATTCATGGACATTGAACTTCCTTTGTTATTTTATTGCCCAGTCCTTCAGCAACTAACATGCTCCTTCACCTCTCCATAGTTAGCTTTTGTTTCAGCTAACTGAATAATCCAATTTCAATAATTTTTGTTTACCTTAGAACCCCTTTTTGAAATAATTTGTGAATATATTAAAGCCTATGAATCTAGCACACTTACCTGGACTGCACCAATATTCTTTCCTCTGTTCTAAAAACTGAGTATGCATTCCTACACTTTGGTTTTGACTTCTAAAATGCAAATTAACTCTTATGTGAATCCCCCCTGCCTTTACCCCAAAGTAGTGTTATTTCTTAATAGTTACCATGAGCTATCTTCTGGCAGGTTTTGAAAATATAAGTACACAACACGAGACAGGTGAATTATTTAATTACTTGCACTTTTAGGAAATTATTTTAAAATTTTATTTAAAATTATTTATGTTTTTTCTCATATAAATACAGATTCCGTGTTTTTACTTCCAGTATTGAAAAACTCAGATTTTGACTTCTTTCTCCTTTGTCTTTTAAAGTATTTTTTCTCTTCCCTACAAAGGTTGATTTGATATATACCTCAGGTGAATAGTTTCAACATTTATCCGCCCCTTACAGATTATTTTAGAACATTTTTATTTTAGTTCCCCCCCCATGTGCTCTGGTTCAATTCCCTAGGGGTTTTCCTGGGCTTCCTTCCCCTCCCACCCCAGCTTACAAAAGCTGCTGAATGTGAACACATTAATAGTGATGTATAAACTTGGAGGCATCACCTATGTGCTGCTCAGGCAATTTTTGGTGTCTGAAAGTGCAGTCTGCATTATAGTGTCAGGAGGGACTATTGGATCTACACAGGATTAAGCCTCTAATTACAGTGGTGCTTTCTCATTTCTAAAGACTCTTTTGCCTCATGTCACTGTCTTGATGCAGTTTGGGATGAACAACAGGAATTGAGCTACTTAATTTCAATACAAATATGTTTCATCTTAATCAGATAGTTAACTCAAGCACTGGTTTCCCTGTCTCCTTCAGAATACAGAACTGCTACTGCAGCTAAAGTTATTTAGCTGAATATCTTCTCTTTTTGGAGACATCTTTAAGTAAAAAGACCAACTACTTTACTGAAACCCAAGCTACAGCAGCCTCTACCTGCATGTGCTAGTGGTGAAAACAGCATTTTCATCATCTTACTCTAATCTTACTTAGTGAAACAATTACAAGCATCCAGTTAAAAATAATACCAGCAGTGTAGTGAACTAAAATTCAAAACACAAAAAAATTGTTTTAGTTAAACTCTTTTAAAGCATGATTTATTCTACCGTTAGATTCGCTTGTAGATTTAGATGTACAATGGTCATGCTACATAAAACCTGTAGACCAAATGCATATGGCACAATTAAATTCAAAACAACAGGGAAATCAGGAATAATTTTTCCAAGAGTGCTACATAGTAGAAAAATTAAACAGGCCATTTACTGTTACATCTATTCTCTATTAATTCAGCTCTTGGAAATTCCTGCAGGGAATATTATGTATTTTTCACATCCAGTAGATGAATTTTCTAAGAATGTTTACTTTTTTTAGTTGTTAAAATTAATTTCCTCATGCCTGTTTACAGAATCGAATTTTCAAAAATCCAATCAAACTGCAAGAAAATGAACGGGAAATCCAAATTATTTTCATGGCAGACCACTTTGCTAACATAAATCTATTTTTGCATTATGTTGTCACGCTTCCAAACAGTATCTGCTGTCTTCTGTAGCCAAAGTACCCAAACTTACAAGACATGCACTTGCCTTAGCAGAGGATATCACAAAACATTCCTTCCAGTGAGCAGATGCTTCTTTATCTTCAGACTGCTATGGAAACTTTTCCTACCACCATGAATGACTTTTTCTAAGAATCCAATCAAATTCTTGTGCTTTGTCAGTTTGACAGGACTGCGGATATAATTTCATGTTGATTGAATGCTGCTATAATAAGCAAGTGAGTAATAGTACAAACTATACCCTCCAGCCTTTGCATGTTTTCATAAGTATTTCCCAGCAGGACAAGATCTTTAACATCCTTTTCACACTTGCAACAGACACAATTTAACCCTGCATGCTGCAACAGTGAAATCAACAAAATGTGTACTTCAGATAAATGCTATCACTTAAATTAGTTTAAGACAACCCTGCAGGTAGAAGTCAAAGTAGATTGGCAAGAAAATGAAATAGGCTATATCATACCTCCACTGCTTCCCAAATACCCTTTGCTTTCCACCTAACTGGAAATCTGAGAAAAGAATCTTATTAGGCAATGAAAAGTTACGAAAGTTTTGTGCCAGTAATGTGTGTGGAATGTGCTGCAAAGCACTTTCTGCTTATGAAATCTAGATGCACTCACAGTATGTAAAAAAACAAAAGTACAATTAAAAGTGCAGAAAATTACTCAACAGCAATCTGAAGTACAAAAATCCTGCTTCAATCTGCTCTATCTCTGGAAACAATTTATGCTAGTTATAAATGACACAAATATACCTAGCTAAATCTATAATCAACTTCTCATTGAATCACTTCTCATGTCAGTTTAATTTTTTCAATATTTTTTTAGTCCCTGCATGTGTTGCAACCGAACCAGCTCCATTCAAGGGTATGCAAAAGACATTAAAGAAATGAGATTCATCAATTTTATGTTTTGACTGACCATTAAAAAGCTGCATGCACAAGCTTGTCTAGAAACTTCAAGATTACTATGGACATCTATGTATCTTATATGGCACAAGAGCAATGAAAGTTACAACTATATTTATAAGCAAAACCCAACATGGCTCTTGTACACATGATATCAACAAAAGAAGCTCCCTGTGTATATTTTACATTAAACACTGAGAATTTGGAAAAAATCCCATAAATCAAAAGTGGTCTCTACTAATTAAGCTGTATCATGAGCCAAGGTCATAAGTTAAAATTGACTCCAAAATGTTGTTGTTCATTATGATAGGGAAATATTAAAGTGACCTTCCCTCTTGATTCTACTGAAATTACATCACCTTGCTGTGTGGACATGTTCCAAATTCTAGTTTTTAGGCTTCACACAAGCCTTTTCCATGGCCAATATTTTCTCAGTTCTCATTACACTACAGGATCCCACTAGGAGGATTAAATTTCTCTCATCCTAGTATTTTTAACTAGTAAGGCCTATTTCTTAAATTATTTCTTCCTCTTTGAACTTCCCTAATGAAGACCACTTCTGCAACATTGTGTGCTCATTCCACAATTGGTCCTGAAGGCTTTTGCAGGCAGCTCCCATCTTCTTCAGAAACTTCTGAAAAATGCTCCTCCAATGTGTCAGGAATAAATTCTGCAGCATAGTTGGTATTACTGAACTGCCCTTGGTTCAGACAGCTGTCTGACACCACTGGAACTATTTACTGGGCTTCCTCCTCTGGCCCTCACTAGATTGGAGAAATTCACATGCTTGCATTTGCACAGACCAAACACACTAGAATGACATTCTGAAGGCTGGGCAGGCTGTCAACGTTACAGTCCAACTATACATAAATTGCTCTGTCTCTGAATATTAATAATTTGCTAGAAGACATTATAAACAACATGTACTTACAGCAATGTTTGTCAAAATTGATTTAGACTTTTTCATAGGAGAAGGAACATTTTTGCTAGAAATAAATTCACATTATATTGCTCTTAATACTAAAATTTATTTGAAGCAGTTAAGAAAAATGTATTTACAGCTGAATTAGAAACAACAGAACAGGAACATTTACAACCAAGTAACAGACTAAAAACCACAAAGACAAAAAAAATGATAAAAAAACTTTTGGAAATATTTTTCTGTCTCTTGGAACTCCACAGGTCATCAATAGATGCTAGCAATCTCAGAACATCTAAAGGCACTGTGATGGTAAGCATGAACATGCTCTAATACTAGCATCTGTTTAACTTGCTTCTGCAAGAAAAATTATTTTAACACAAGGAGGCTACTCCAAGGAAAATAAGTTAGAGGGTCAAAATAATTTTTTCTGAGACTTCCAGTACAAAACTCTCAAAATTATTTACAAGAAGAAATCACAATTCACCCTATTCTCATTTGCTATCCATCAATCCTGCTTGAAATAAGGATGAATTCAGAACTAAATCCTTTTTCTTGGAAACACGAAGTAAAAGATTTTTTGATGTCCTTGATTTAACATCCAGTGGCACACTTCCTTGAGAAAGACTTCTAACAAAGTTTCTTGACATATTCTGCTCTTGCTTCCTGCTCTTCATTTTAATTCCTAGTGAAGAAAGAAATGCTATTAGAAATAGGGAGACACTCATTCAACAAACCTAAGTAGAATTTAGCCTCCATGGACCGCCTTTTCAGAATACATCTAAGAATTTTTACACATTTCTTTCCTTTACTGAAAGCCCAATTATAGTATACAAAAATGTGATCACACTTAGCTCAGTAATTTAGTGTTTTAATTGTCCAGAAAGTTGAGGGTCTAATCATGGCACTGACATGAGATGCTATCAAAAAGGCACAATTGTCTATAAAAAGATGTAGAAATATACAAAAGTGTGATTAATCCTTCTTATTATAGAATAGCATTGAAAAATGAACACTATGTTGTTATAGAAAGTTGTGTCTTTTAAACCTGAAAAGAACTCCTCCTCTTAGGTATTTGGTTAAGGCTTCTTCTGCTCTTGTAGTGCACGCTCTTGAAAATAAAGTCTATTTCATATTCAGTTAAACACTGAAGAATCAAAAATCTATTTTCATTTCAAAATGTACTTCTGTATTACATAGTTCCTTAATTTCAGAGTGGTGATTGAATAGTGGTAACTTCATAACCTGGTCTGTTGTACCAGACATTGACAGTGATATAACTGTGTATGGAATTTGCAAATAAGTAACTTGGTTAGAGTTTAGACTCAGATATTCAGTTTCCAGAAAGTTTCTTGTAATACAACCTCAACACTTCTCATAAATACAGAATAAGACATTCTCTTATATACTTGCTCCCTCACAGCAATTTTTACTCAAAAAACATGCATGTGCTATAAAACCAGTGTATTGCCCGTAACACTGCAAAAACCGACACAATGGAAATGGTTTTTCACACTGCTTTTCTATTTCTTAAGAAAAGCAGACTAAAATTATAAAACTAATATTGGATCTCCTTTAAATAGACTGAGAAGATTGTCAACTGTATCTTCAAAGATGGAGAGGAAAGGAGGCAATTGGGTAGAGATGCAGGAAAATTGTTCTGATTCACCACATTAAAATCTGCTGCAGGTGCCAAGCAACTTAGTGCCATGCACTAGAAAAGGCAGAGGTTTTTATAAAATGGTGAAGACATTTGTGAACATCAGCTGAAAATATTACTTCTAACTGATTTTATTACACAAAAGACTTATGTACCTCAGAGAGAAGCCATATAATTGAGGCAAACTTTCACACAACAGCAGTATGTTAGAAGCAAAATAACTTTTCCTCAGTTATTTTTCTTGCCCAGAATAGCCCAAAATTTAAAAAAAAAAATCTCTGAAAAAACTTGTTATCTGTTAAAAAAAATTTAAAAAATCAGTGTGGTGTTGTAAAATAAAGCAAAGAATTAAAAACATGGTATGGAAATTATTAGAAAATTTTAATTTTTGATAAACCACACTTGGGCAAAGAAAAAACTGGTAATAAAGTTGACCAAATTCCTTAAGTACATAAACAATTTTAGGTGGAATAACTTAGAACCCCTTGGGGAAAAGGTTTCCCCAACAACCTTTAAATAACACCGAACCGAGTTGTGGTTAGACACTATCCATGTGACGGAGGCTCTGATGTTCAGTTTTTAGTGAGGGGATGTGCTATTCACACCAAAGCAGCGGGTTAGCACCGCCCCAGCGGCAGCCTTGGCTCCGGCACTCACCCGCCCCGCGGGGCACTCGCAGCGCGGCGTGGCTCAGCAGGAGCTCCCGGTGGGCGCGCTTGGCGGGAACCGGCTCCTGCAGGGGGCCCAGCACGCTGCTGGGGGCCGAGCTGCAAAGGGAGCTGGCTTTCAGTACACTCACATACAATCGTAACACCATGCAAAGAATAAACTAGGTTATTATATATATATATATATGGATACTATTCACCTTATTCCTTTTTAAAAGTTACAAGAATGCTTCAACTGTGAAAATAAGAACTACTGCTGGCACCTGTATTAAAAGGCAGGACAGTGTGTCACCCGTTTTTTTTGAAAACACAGAACCAGCTTGATGGCCATCACATACAAATTGTACTAAGAAATAATGTTAAGGCATGTTGCAAAATCCTTGAATGACCAAGCTGTGTTTATTGAACAAATCACATTTTTTTATTGCTACATTAACTTTTCTACAGCCTCCAACACAGTTGGAGGGGGTGGCTTCACAGCAGACAATACTTTTTAACTAAGCTGCAAGACAACTGTTACAGCTTCAAATTCATGAAAATAAAACTTCTATATTTTATCCACAGCACTTTATGTGATGGACTTAAGGTCTACAGTGAAAATTATGAACCTATTTGATCTCAGCCTTTTGCAATTGCCTCACAAACTTCCTTGGCTGCACTCTGCAAGACAGCTCATAAACAAGCTAATTGTATTTATGTCTCAAGTTCCTATGCTTTTCCTATTTCTGTAATAAATAACTGTATTATCTCCACTTTATAGTCCCTTAACTCATACTTTCTTAATAATAATTTTTTGCCTAAATCAAAATATACAGCAAGCAGCAACGACTAAGACTTTCCTTGTGCCAGTCCTAAAAACCTACTCATGCATGCTTCTTGCAAGAGAATTTATGCCAATAAGAATGTAACATTATTTGGTAAAATAGCCTCTCTTATGACTTACTTGCCTCTAATCCCTTACCCTCAAAATACAACTGCTTCAAATTATACTTCTAATGTGGTTGATGTGACTGAAATTTGTATTTTTATTCTAACATTAGTAGGAGATGAATGACTGGAGCCACTTCAATCAGGGAAAGCATGGGAGAGAAAAAGTAAGAGCATATTCCTTTTCTCCTTCACAAAAGTGTCTTCGTTCTCTCTCATCAACTGCTGGACAAAACAAAGAATTTCAGTCTACAGAAAGTCACTGAGGAAGAATGATCTCGATAAAAGGAATAGAAGTTGTAGGATTTCTTCTGTAGTGTACTGGGAAATATGTTTAAGATAAGAAAGAAATAAGGTGAGCACAAAGAGCTAGTCTCTTGGGAAGAAATAAGCGTATATATATATTTTTCAAATTATTACACAGTTATTACCAAAAAAAAAAAGTACTTCAACAGCCTGAGAACTTTCACCTAGAACGAATATACAAAAAACCAGCTTGGTTTCAAAACAGGTGATTTATTTTGCTAAATTTTGATAAATATAATCAGCTATTTGAAAATGTGAGCAGTGCCTCTTTTCCCATCCTGGGGAAAAAGAGTTTATTCCTTATCCTAGCAAGACAGTTTTGAACAGTAATTGATATCAGAGCAGTAACATGACACTTGACCAGATGAATCTGATCTTCTAGTTTAATTCTCTATTTTAAAGATACTAATAAACAAAAAGGCACTTATGTTTCTTCCATGTACTCTGGTCTAGCTATAGACTTGTTCCAACAGTCTTGAGATATTCTTCGTAAGACCTATGTGGTGGTAGCAACAGGTGACTTGTAACATGATTTAAAAAAAGGTTGTATCAATTTTTGCTTTTGGAAATAGGAAAAAAAAAAAAGAAAATCAGCTGTTTCATAGCTAATCAGGTTTTAAATACATTTAAAACCCAAAACCAACCAACCAAAGAAATACACACACAAAAAACACTACAATTCAACTTATTGTCTATTCAGTTTCAGCTTTTCTGGTGCTCCTACTCACAAGCCTCTTTTAGGGACATAAACCAGAAGTGATGATACAGAAGTTCCTCCTAGAGCAGGTCGCAAAAATTAAGTCACAATATGAGACTGAAAATGAATTATCAGAAGACCAAAGTTGATCATGTAAGTAATGTCATGTATGTTTTTTTTTCCCTGCTTTTCTACCCTGGTATTTTCTAATGTGCTCCAGCAAAGACAATGTTTTCAACAAACTTAAGATTTTTACTTGATGACTAAATTTCTCTCTTCAGAATTATGTGCCTCTTTCTATTTTGAGTAGACAGCAGCTACACAAGACATGACACTAGTTTGTAAATATTAAAACAGAAGTTCTTAAACCAAGACTAAAGAAAAAAAATGAACTGAAGTTATAGAGAAAAACAAAAGAATTCCAGTTGAATTCAGACATCTATATATCAGAACATTCAGGTCCAAACGACTTGTATAGGATGTTTTCAGATTTGAAATAGAATAATGAAACCAAAGTAAAAACATAAGAAATGAAAACTAATTTGATATAGAAGGGTTAGTTTCATCTTACCTTAACACCTTTCTTTTTCTCTGAGCAGCTGAAGTCATTGCCATATACGAGGGCTTCTCAAATACTGGACCAGAACTTTTGTTAACTAAGGAAGAAAGATCAAGTCTGCAATAAAAGAATTACATTTCTGTAAAACGCATTCTTGGTAGAAGTCAAGTAAACTTGTTCTTAACTGTAAACAAACATATGATAAGTTGAAAACCAAAACTGGAAATTAATTTCATAATTGTTATTTGAGGTAGCTTTGCAGACTTCAGACATGCACAGCAGCTTTAAGCACGGCATTTCACAATGTGGAGAGGTTAAGTATCCATTTTATAGACAGAAAACATTAAGCTTAGAGAGAGAGTAACTTGCCTGAGGCATCAATCAATTTTAAAAATGCTGTATTTTCTTTTTGGTACATATCTTATAAAACAGGATAAGCTTTCCACTTCATTTGTTGTCACTAACATACTAGTGTTTTCAAATAATGGCAGAATTGAATCTGATGATCAGAATTGAGGGTTTGATTTTCAAAATGTTGGTTTTATTTATAAAACGGATATAAATGGAAAAACCCAGCTGTAAAGATAGGATTAAATTACTTGGCAATATTTCTTGCCCACATAAAAAGAAAATACCTTGGCACAATGCTATTGCTGCATGCCTGTGGCTCCTTCACAGATGAGTAAGTAGACATTTCAGTTGCTTGATCTGTACCTTCATAGAGAATTATTGTTGAGTTCATGACAGCTTCATGGCAGTCTGGGATTACATCACATGTAGTGTCCATAATAGTGGCCTTTTTGGCTGGCATGTCTGTACTACCTGCACTGGCTCTCCCCAGGCCTGCAAGGTGTAAGGACTTGACCACAGTCTGAGTACAGAAGCTTTGTGCTGGCTTTCTGCAGGACTCTGGTGTATAGACTATGGGGTAGACTTCCTTGGCAAGAGAATCCTCCAGGGGCTGGAAGCTGCATTGCTTGGAGGCAGCTGGACTTGGAGCTACAACTGGGGAGTCCATTAGCTTCCTCCTAGTTCTCTTCTGTGGTGGTCCTGTATATTCTAGTACTTGTTGTGTATTTTTATTCATTTCATTTGATTGTGTACCAAAAGAGGTGCCTGTGAAACATAAATAACAATGGTTAGCACATCTAACTGCACATAGTACTTAAATCTTGCTTTTCCCTTCCTCTGGCCTACTGAGTCAATAGCAGAAATTATTACAAATACTATTTATTTAATATACATATCAACTTGATCATTAGATGAAATTATTTCTATTGCAGCATTGTCTAAGATGGTATTTGCTCTGTGACACTCAAAGTATTATAAACATGCATAGGCTGGAGTAGTTAATCCCAGAGGTTATAGAAATAATCACAGCTAAGATCTAACACCTGACAAGAGGGAATGGAAGAATAAGAGTACTGAAAATTACTGCACTACCATGACAAAACTCATATTTTAAGGTGGTACAATCACGTTAAGTTAGAGCTGATTCCTGATCTCAGCCATTTTTTTTCCCCAGCAAGTACCATGCAGAATAATGAGAGACTGTGGAAAAAGGAATGACACAGAACCATTGAGAAGACAAAATACCCTGACACTGCAAATGAGAAAGCAGGATTTTGCAAAGAAGTTGCAAAGGGGAAACAAAAAAGTTCCTAGAATTCTGTGACCCCATTATATCAACTGTGGGGAGCAAAGCTCTTAACTAACAACTTCCCCCATCCTCCCAAATAAAGCAAGTAAAACAGGGTAATTGGCCATTCTCATCCATCCTGATGGAAACTATTTTTCTTGAAGTGTCAATGTTTTTATTTTCAAGCAAGTGGTAATAAAGGCAATTTCCAAAGTAACACAGAAAAGGCCTTTCTTTCACTCAAGCTTTCAGTGAAGGAGGATCATTTTAAGACACAGCTCACTGTTCAAATGGGTAGGCAACTGGTGACTTCCAGTTAATAACAAAAAAACTACAGAATTCCTCTTTTAAACAAATCAAGAGCAGGAGAGGGTTGTCAAAAGCCCAAGTGCTTCTATATTTAACTTCCAGTGCAAATTTAGGAATTGAAGCCTAGTAGCCTTAAAATGCCTGCGAATTGGACCCCCTTCAGCTGGCAGCCAGGCTCATACTTCTCCTTTCTGCATTGCCTGCTTCCTGCCTGTGAGGAGCTTAAGGGCAAAAAAACCCTGCTTTTTAAATTGATGCAAGTTACTTGGGAATTAGCTATGGTATTCCTTGAACACTGTTGATAAATATTTATTTCTTCTAAATTTTATTATATTTTTGCCTCAGAGTAAGAAAGCTAGCTTGAACTCCTCAGTCTGAATGCTCCTATTGTTCTTTCTCATGTGTTGACACTTGAGGTATTTTAACCAAAAACATTCTTTGAACATGACAAAGACTGATTAGAAACATGTATCTATCGCATTATTTCACCTCCACAAGCTTGATTTGTTATAAAAAACAAGGCTTAAACAGTTGTAGCTTTTTCTCTGCTTACCATTTCTCAGGCCCCATCCAATTTTGAGCTCATGGCCCAGTTGCAACCCAATTTGCCAAGATGCTTTAAAAAAGCCAATTTCCCAGGTACCCTCAGAAATCAGATATCTTGGGGAAAAGGCCCAAGTAAGACTCTCACTGAAGAAAAGCCAATGAACACTGCTTTTGCCTGCACATTTTGGTACTAGATCTGCCATATGATTGAATACCCAGCTACAAGAGATGATGCCCAATTAGAAAATACAAAATAGAGCTGAAAGGGGCAGCCAAGGATTTAAAGACCACAGTGAGACTTAGACCTGCTCCAGTAGGATAGAACAGGTAGTATCAAAGAGTGTACAAGTACCAAGTAAATTACATGGTTAGATATTGGCCACAAGTCTCTTCTATGCTGCCACAACTTAATTCAAGAATTAAGCCATTGAAAAGCAAACATTGACTCCTCACTCAGGGGCTCAGTGTCAGAATGAACAATGTTTAAACTGCTTATGGGGAACAGTAGTGTGGACAATTACATGAACAATTACAATTCTACTATGTTGCTTTCAGCTTTGAAGAAACACATACATGGAAAACTTGGGCCTGAGAGGACTACCTGACATAACTGAATTATGAGTTTGTCTGTTGTGCACCTATGTTCACTTTATCTTTGTTCAAATGGAAATGATCTTGTACTGCATCTAACCCACAGTCAGCTTTCACCAGGTGAAATGCTAATTCAGGATCCCATGAGTAATGGCATGGAAACAGAAGTAAAACAGAGCCCAAGTGTACCCCAAATAACCTTTACCTCCACCCCAAAAAAAATGCCCACTGCAATAGAGACATTTCTCCAAGACTTGGCTGGATTTAGTAACAAACAAGAAACTTATTTATGAACAATTTAAAACGTCTACTTTATGACACCATCAACAATGCTATGCTTCATTATGTACTTGCTGTTTAATTTTGTGTTAGTAAATACAACATACACCTCAGTGTAATAGACTAACAAATATCAAAAAAAAGTTTTAGTCATCACAACCAAAAATCGAATCCAAACTTAAAAAAAAAAATATTTTTGACACCTTATCATCTTAAGTACAAGAGTAAGGTTTATATAATTTAGTGTTTGAAATAACTATCCATTAAATGCCTCAGGACACATTTAAAATATTCATTTATTAGTTTTTATTCCTACTTATATGCATCTGAATGTCTGTTTCAGGAAAAAGAATGGTTAGAGTTCTATTAGTCCATTGTTACATTAGAATTGGGAGGTTTCAGTTTCAGAAAGTTTGCTTACTGTAAGACACTGAGGTTTTGCTAATGTCCTAAAGTTACTAGAAGGAAATCTGATGGAGAAACATTTTGATGGGAGTGCCAAGGTTTAGAAGCTTCTACAGGCCTAAGTATTGGAAGCATTTTAATATTAACTGTAAGTACCAGCATTTAAATCATTAACTAAATACGTAAAGAACACAAAAGTACTGCCAACATAAATAATTTGATGAATTCCATCATAATGGGTAGCATTTTGTACTGTAATGCAAGTAAACTAACAACAACAGTTGCAGGAATTCTATATAAGGCAAATAAAAGCTGTTCATAAAAACAAAGACCTATTTTTAAAATCTATTTATTTTTGGAATAAAACTCATTGTAAAACTAAGTTAAAACATAATAAGCTTTTCTTGTCATTAAGGTGTTGGAAAAAAAAATACTTAAGAGTCTCCCTTCCCAGAGCTTTTTGTGAAAATATTAGGTTGCTCCTAACACAGTAAAAAGGTAAACAAACATCACCAGCAATATTGTCTTTAACTTGGCTTCAATAAATAACAAACCAAATATGATGTGGCAAAAACAACCCCAAAATTCTAATTCTACTTTAGCTTGTTGTTCTACTGTGTATCACTCCAAACAGCTGTGATCTCAGGTAAATAACACAGCAAGAAAAACATTTGGACAAAAAATTGCCAATATTTCTACTTTCATCTTATTAAGGAAGCAAGCTACTCAAGCTAGTAGCCAACTTTTTGCAAGTTTTTTTTAATAGCTACTATAGCTACTACAATCTTTTGCATCAATATCATCATTCAGTAATATTTTTTATTTCATATACAGAAATGAATCACTTCTATACTTCATAGAATAGCTGCAGTAAACTTGATGAAGTAGGTTAAAAGAAAAATTTGGAAGTTTTCTTTCCATAGCTATTTTCAGCTACAATGCATCCTTTAAAAATAAACATTATTCCAAATATATTCTGGAGAAGAGATCACATATTTGCTGATCCTTAATTTCAGGCTGATGTTTATGAGAGATAATCTAAAAAATTTTTTAAGATAAATACTATTGAAGAGATTCACTCAGAAATTAAACATAAAAGCCATCATCCACTGATCAACCACCCCTACCCAGTGACAGAAGGTGGTTTTGGTGCTTAGTTTGCTGTATCATTTGTCCCAAAAGACTAGCCAGAAGTACTGATTTATCTACAAGAAACATGGCAATATCAGATATTTACAGGCCTGTGCATTAATATGAGAAGCAGAATGCACTATGGGTGAAACATGAGTCACAGGAAAAGTGAGCAGAGCTCATGGCAAAACAGCTCTGATGAATTGAGTTAGTTCTAATTGACATTAGGGCACAATAATGGCCAAGACTTGTCTTCTTCTGGAACTCATGCATAAGGGGATTATTTCTGGAAACTGTGCTAAATTAAGTCTACCAGGTTGTTCTGCTAAAGTGAAATTAAATATTAATGTATTCATTTCAATAAACATTTCTGGGCTACCACTGATTGATCAAATTACAATTCTAATCATACATTTTCATTCTTTTAACAACTGACTCATGGAATTCCAAATTGCAAATGAGGTCTAGTCAATGCATTTCAATTATTTAATATTCCTGTGACCCAAAGGCATAATCACTGTGATGGCAAGTTTCACAACAGGTTCACAAACAACAGCTGTGAACTGAAAAAGGCTCAAATCCAGGCTGTGTTCTTGCAAGTCCCACTGATCAGGTGTACTGTTTTACACAGCATGAGAAAATATACTTAGAAGTCACATAAGACAGTATGAAAGAGCTGCTTAATAAGACAAATCTTTCCAAGACACATGCTTTTCCTACTTTTAATCAAATCTTTTACTATACACAACTATACTTTAATTTTTCCTGCCATACAAAAGAAAAAAATTGACTTTTCAGATGAGAATGTTTGTGACAAGAGGAGGCAATGGATGCCTTTTTTTTTTTTCTATAAATCAATTCCATTCTCTCAGTGGTAATGTACAGTAAGGCTCCTGGAAATGGGATGCTTGAAACAGTGCCAAGAACTTTCCCATTCAAAGAAATACTTTCAAGTACCAGTCAGAGCTCTCCACCCATCAGTCTGAACTCTGAATACTGTATGGCTCCCCATTAATAAACACTTAAGAATGGATGCCCAAATACATTCATAAATGAACTTGTTTCCATAGCTTGTGCTTTCTTGGAGACAAACAGTTAAATTGTTCATGACACTGCACATTTATGGTTACATTAAGCACATACAAGCTTAATCTAAATTTTTAATGCATATACCCAAAAAAGAGAAAATATTGGAAAGCCAGCATTTTCTGTAAAAAGCAACAAACTTATAATTAAGGTCAGAATTTTACAAAAGGTGTTTAAAGATCTCAGAAACTAAAGGAAAAACAAGATAGAAGGAGGCCAACTCCTGGAGAGAAGTGCTGTATGTGCTTTGGCAAAGCACGTGAACTTTAATTAGCTATCACTAGAAATCAAGAGTTGATTCAAAAAAATTGAACACCTTGATAATTTGACCAGAGAAACAGAGACTGAATGAATGGCCAGAAAACATCTTTATCTTTTCTGCCCACACTACAACTTTATACTATTTAAGAGATCTTCTCCAAGAAAGAAATATTCATTAGAAACAAACCTGAAATTCTTTGCTATTTTGAAAAGCCTGTTAGGAAGAAGGATTTTATAACAAGGTAATAACATAATCAATTAATATAAAAAAAAGAACATTTAGAAATACATTACAATAACTTATTTCTGTAGAAGACTTAACAAAATGTAGAACAAATCCCCCTACTCTTTCACCTTTGCTATCCTCCTATTTGCAGTTTTTAGATTCTTTTTCCATATCAATTACTAGTTTGATTCTCTTCTTCAGGATCAGTCAACAAATGAAGTTAATTCCAAAGAAACACACAAGACTGCTTTCAGGACCTGTTAAGGTCCTGCTTTCATAGTTTTACCTATTCTGCAGAAATTATGTAGCTGCTTTGACCTTTTGGAGACAGTGCTTGTAGTGAGAAAGGCTATTTATGTGACTGAAAATACTTTATTTTTAATGTGAAGACACCCAATAACAATTAATTTGCATTTGAACATTGTCATGGTTCTCTCAGAGAGCCACAGGCAAAAGTTTGTGTCATTAAAAAAGTTCCTGCAATAATTACTGCCTCATGTTCTGCAACACAGAGAATTCAGCATTGTCTTTAAATACAGATGGTTTCCTGCATCACTACCAATTTAAACACATAGTAACTCAAGAGAGACCTGTAGTTTGTTAATGACTGAAACTTTCAAATATGGGTAAGGGATGGATACTGCTCACATCCCTAGATACTTCTGAGTTCAACATAAGAGATACAACTATTTATTTTGTAAGCATACACTGAAGAAAAAGTAATATTTTTCTCATGTTTTGCATTTTATAAATGAGTGCTATCTCATCTTTGCAGATGGATTTTACCTCAAAAAGCTGTCTTTCAAATATGTTAACATAGGTTCAAAAGCAATACCTGAGATCTGTTACAAGCAGACATAGTACACTCTCTTCCTCAATCTAAATGCTCCAGACTTACATTTCATATAAAGGAATCGTTGTATTGCCATCAATTAACTTTACCTTCTCCCCTGAATTATGGGAGAAACTTTCAAAACAAGGCAACGTACACTTACATTAAATGGGAGATTAAACATAAATTACGTCTTTTAAAAGTAAGAAGAACCAAATCACAAACTGAAATGCACTGCTCTTCCATGATGACAGGATGCAGTCCATGCAAATATGCTAAATGTGAAATATGAGGTTTCATATAAGGAATAATAACAACTCTGTTTTTAGGTTGTTTTTCCCACCTTAGAGAACTACTTCCTTCCCAATACCTTGAACAAATTATAGATAATAAAATATCAAAGTATCAAAGGTGCAAGGCAGTTTGTTTAAAGATCACTTTTAAATTTTTTTCACTAAGTTCTTAGGTCAGCTGTTGCTAACATTTACCAAGCATACTTCCAAGATAACTTTAGGAAGCAGGAATTGGATTTTTGAATAATCTAATTTCATCTTTAGACAAAAAAAAAAAAGAAATTACTACATCCTTCCCATTTCTGGTTGGGATGCTGCCCTTGAACTATTTCATATTCTTCCATGCTAACGTATTTTTTCTGATTTATGATTTTTTCTTATTAGCACGTTGCATACATTTTGCACAAGAGAAATGTATTTCCATAACTCAGTATCATTTAATAGTCCAATTATTTTAAATGTGAATTCAAACAATTGAAGAGGAGGTACTTTGTTGTGTTTGTGTGCTGAACAGAAAAAAAAAAATCCAAGCACTAGTAAGTGGAATACTTCTTTCCTCCCCACTTGTATTGAAGTGATTGTGTCAATATCATTAGTATTTTGGGTAACCTTTCCCTCAAGATTGCAAAATTTGGAGAACAGTTGTTTCTACCACGTTTTATCCTGCATCTAATGAGAAGAGGAAAGGAGTGACAGTAATGCCTCGTATTTCCTCTTCCAAAGACCAAAAAGCAAATAAAAATCATAAAAATACCACTAAGGATTTTTTTTATAATCTTCAGGCACCATTTAGAACTGAAAATAAAACAGTCTTAGCTGAAAACAGTGCCCATTTACTTACCTGAATATGATGTTCAACAAAATTTAGGGTAAGAGAATTGGAAAACCTACACAAGGTTTTCAAGAAAACCCCTTAAATAATGTCTAATGATTTTAATAAAATGAAATGTTCATGTTTTAATAATCATGTGGAATTTAAATAATAGTCATTTTAGTACTAATTTCACTAAGAACTGACCAGGCCTCCTACAACACAAAACTTCAAGAAAGGTAGAAAAGAAGTAAATTAATCAAGAACTCTAACATAGCATACTGACATTAGAAACTAAAATTCACAAGGATAACCTGCATATGACAAGATAAAATCATTATAATCAATATTTCATTACAAAGGATATTACAGAGCTTCTGGATTAGTGTTCCTACCTATTCCATCAGGAAAAAAAAAGTATCTCTAGACAAAAAACCCAGTATCTTAAAACATATGCCTATGATTTAAAATAAATACCAGCTTTCAACCTTGCTGAATTAATCCCTGACCAACATGGGCAGAATAAGTATAAGCATGCAAATCTGCTAACTTTCTTTTTCTCCTCTCTATAGAAACAAAAGCAAACACACACTGAAAAGAAACACCAACCCAAATTAAAATCACACTAATGCCACTCATGAAAAAAACCCCAAGCCAACCAAAAAACAAACCAAACCAAAAAACTCAGCCCACTGCCAATGCAGTCTGAACTGAGCATTGCAGACAGTGAAACACTGTATCAACTGTTTGGTACCGACAGGAACACAAACATATTCCAAAAAAAAAAATCACATACACTCCTTAGGAAAAGAGGGACAACACATGGTTTTGATAAAATAATCCTCAAGCTGTATTGAAGAAGAAATCCATCAATAGGAGGAACTCATTTCAGTTTGTCAGGGGTCAATGTTTTTTTGGATCTAGTAGCTTTTGAGAAGCTGAAGAAGTAGTACTTATCTCTTTTTCCCTTGTTGCCTACAGATGTCTGTCAGATGGATTATTAGCAGTAATGAGAAAGCCTCAGGGTGTGGGGTGCTCCCCATCTACAGCACAAAACACAAGCATGGGCCCCAGAGCAGTTGCACTATCAGGATGAAGTTTTGCATGTAATCCATCAGAACAGCACTGTCTAATGAGGATCCTCCATCCCTTTTTACCCAGACTATGCTCCAGGGCAACTCACTTCACAGCTAAAGAGAAAAAGCCAGCTATATAATAGAGTTATGGGGAAAAAATGGGGCCATGAGGATAGAGCAAAACAGTCAGTTCCATGGTAGATACAGCAAATCCTTTGGTTCTTGGAAACATCAACATCTAAAATATTGTAGTAAATTGATTCCAGGTCAACCTGGAATTAAAGAGTAAATCTCATCTCCCTCCAGGCTATTATTAGAAACTACACAAAACTATACCTGGTTAACACCTCAATTTACTTTAAAAGAATTATAACCAACTAACACTATGACTCCTTTCCCATCAATGTCACGTGAATTTTTAACAGCACTCACAGGATCTCTGAACATTGATACATGGGGTATGAAGAGGATGAATTCATCTGTTGCAGTGCATGTCTAGACATTGAAAAAGTAAATTTCTTTCCTATATCAAAGTAAGAATGGTGTAAAATTTATAGAAAGTGGGTCTGAGACCCAATTTTACATCTGGCTTTAGTATCTGCAGAAGTGCACAACTGTGTTTATGGATGATATCTGACTGTTGCAGAAGATATTTAAACATATTTCCAACAGAGAAAAGTTTAATTATATACTTACCACATGGGGTGTTTGGTCTGCTCACAAGCTGTGGGAATGAAAATATAGCTGACATTTCTACTTCATGGTTTTGATTTTGAGTCTTATCTTCAGTCTGGTCAGCCCAAGCTACCGATTTTTGTCTTTGAATCAAGTGCTCAACCTCTGCGTATTCAGTCTCAGTTAAGGAATTTGTCAACCCAGCTTCTCTCAAAGTCAGGTATTGCTTGCGAAGAACTGGAAGTGCAGTATTTAGTACTCTGTAAAACAGCAAGGGACAGGACAAGCTCACCTGAGAGAACACAATTTTAACCCAGCAAACAAAAAGTGAGAAAAACCTTGCTTCTGTTTCAATTAAAACTGAATTCTCTAAATAGGGCTTCTCACAAGTGTCAGGTTAGTCTTTTCCTATCTGCCATGAAGCTGTACTTACTTTTCTGTTTGCTTATTATACCGATCTTGAAGGGACACCAGAGACAACATGTGTTCAGTCTGGGCTTTAAGGGCCTGAACTTCTAGGTTTAAATGGCAATACTGCAGGTCTTGACGAAGCTCCTTTGGGAAATTAGGAATAAAAATGAAAATCAAACAACTGCACATAAAACTGGTAGGAAGAAACTAAAACTTATACTAAAAATAATATAGATTTGTAGGTTCCTTTGACCAATAGTGTGTGTGCTGCAATTAGCATTAAAAATTCAACAGGCACATATGGACACTTATCTATGCATGCCCAAACACGTTGGTCTCTTTCTGTATATTCTCTCCATATATTTTACTTTATTCCAGTTACTAAGTTGTTCTTAACTCATATTTTACCCTTTTTCCAGTTCTCCTCCCCATCCCCAAGCATGACAAAGTGAAAGGCATTTTACTTTTGGAATACACCCATCTTGACCCAGAAGGCGCATTTCATTTTCAACACGGTGCAGCCATTTGGTATTTTCCTCAAAAAGATTGGTCTGCTCTTCTTTTTTCTTCTGCATGCGTACATAGTGGCTATTAAGTGCTGAAAGCCTTAGATCCCGCTTGCAAGTGGCCTAGAAAAAAAAAAAAAACAAACCCAAATAATCAGCATTTAAGGCAGAAACTTTCAAATGATGTTCACCAGGTTCTCTCTATATATAAGTTTTTTTTCCTTTTATATAACATGGCCAAACAATTCCTAGTAACTCAAGAATGAATATGAAGAAACAATTTTACCGTTTTCCTTACGCAGTATGTCCTACAGAAAGCCTGCTAAAGGATTAAGCATTGAGAAGCAAAATCCTCTATCTACAAACATCAACCTCTTCTGATGTTTGTCCTCTTTCTGAAATATGACAACTCAAAGGCACAAAACCAGCAACAGCGAGTTGGATAGTGTCCTAAAAAGGCAAAGGGTACTCTCCTCCATTTAGAGGACAACTATACCCTGCTGTTAACCTCAAAAATTAGGTCACTACATCAATAGTCATAGAGGAGTGATAATCTGTGTGTCCCATTTTAATTAAATGCATTAATTCATTACATAATTACTTAAGCAAAATTTACAAAATTATACCAAAATGAAGAGATTATATCCTGCACTCCATTATAGAAAACTCACCTTTTCTACTCTTTCTTCAGAGCATATCATTTGAATTTGTTCATGACATTGATTCTGGTAATATTGCTTTAGTGTATTTTCTTTCAGTTTTCTTTCCACCTTAAGGTATTCTTTTCTGATTTCCTCACGGCTTGCAAAAACATTTTTAATTATTTCTTTGTATCTGAAACCAAAGGATAATAATTAATTATTTTTGAAGACTTTATGACCATTTCCTTTGATAGGGGAATTTTCAATTCCAAATAAAATATAAAGAAATTAAAAGGAAATGAGTAAAGCCTGTTGTAGATCGGCAATAAATAAATATCAGTACATCAGTAAGAATTTTATGTATTTGAACTGAAAATGAGATGCGAAATTCTGAAGGAGTCACTAAAAATACATCTTGTCATAATTCTGAAGACAACATGGAGATTTAAAAGACTTATGTGAAGAAGCTTCAGAAGCCTTTCTCTTACTCCAAAAGATACTAAATACCTATGTTCTCTACTTCTTACATCAATTTATTAAACAGATCAGACTACTGTTGCCATAGACACACAAAGTGTTCAAAAACCTGCCAGCTATCCTCAAACAAAAGGGAAAGTCACAAAGGTCCTCAGATCTCACTTTCCCTGAAACAGCTGTACAATTTTCATCACTAAGGGACGACAAAACTCAGAACATTCACCATGTTTTAACACATACTAGACTAATAGGGGGCACAACCAAACTAGTGGTAGATGGTACCTAGGGAATTTTTGAGTAACCAGCTTTCTGGTTACCCCTAGACTGCAAGACAAGACAAGACAGAAAAAGAAGACCTGGAAGCACTGCCATACTGCAATATAAATTTCACTGGTGGTACTTTTTCACTTCACTCCAGAATACCAAAAATGCTTCAGCACAGAACGGCCAAGAAGATACTGCACATCTCAATAATAACCAACTTCATATACAAAGTATTTCATTACATCCTATGTTGTTAGAACTTTACATAAAAATAAAAGCACAGTTTAACATGCAAGTGTTTTAAAGACATGCAACATTTGAGGTTATGCAGTTCTTAGTATTAAAAAAACCCATAAAATTAAAAACTGCAAAAATGCTACAAAACCCAGGTTCAACTCCAAAACAAGTTGAAGAGACATTCTTGTCATGCAGTTGACTTCTTGTCAGTGTTTCAGAAGTAGCAATTTTATTTCACTGTCTAAAGTCTGAATAACTGATTCTTATTCTGAGTGTTTTATTACTCGCCATTTAAAAAGAAACAGAAGTAAGAAAACAGTTCTTCACACATTTAGAAATACAAGAGATTTTCACTGAGTGTCTAGAGGAATGCTATTGTATCTAGGTAAAAGTGTACTAACACACTCACAGAATTTAAGTATTATTTTTTCAATGAGCAATATTAGGTTAATGGTTGGAGTCTATTATCTTTGAGGTCTTTTCTAACCTAAAAGAGTCTATAATAATGAAAGCATCATCTGCAGAGGATCAGAGTTCTTACCCTACACTGTTCATACTATAGCCATATAACTATACTATTGATTGCACACTGCCTGGAGAATTTCTGTCCTCCATTGCATCCATAGAAATATGGTTCCTCCCAGCTGCTTGGGAAATACAGCAATAAGGAATCAAAGAATGGATAATCTCAGTTTCCATCACAGTAAAGAGCTGGGTATAATTCAGATGAGGGTGGAGATTGTGATTCTATGTACCCTCCTTATGAGGAGCCATTACCAGTAAACCAACCTTTGGTGTATTTATATTCACCAGAGCTCCAAATAAAGCATAAAGTATTGAATCCACAAAGGCTTCTATCTTTCAATAAGCACACTTCTGCTTTTATGGAGCTACCTTCCCCCTATGGTCTCCACTTGAAAAATCACAAAGTTACCAAGTAGGCACATCCAGGGTATGAACCACCTACACTACCTAGTGTGAAAGTGCTCAAGGGTTGTACTTCCTGAGTGTCCACTGTCTACCCTCAACAAGCTCAAGACTTGAAAGACTGGCAGAAAACACATCTCCAAGCTCCAGCAGAAGGAGGAATGGTTTATAGGTTTTAAGAAGCAAGTGGTGTACTCAGTGAGTCTCAGATAACAGTGACACAAAAATCATGGGTAGTTAGACCTAAATACAATATCATGGATAAGGCTCTCTTCCCTGTCCCAACTAAAAGGGAGAAGGCAGCAAATTACCTTCAAAACCTGCAAATGAATGGGAAAAATCAATTCATTACCCACACAACATCAGTAGGATGAACCTGGCAGGATATTCATGAGAAAGAAAAGAATGGGACATCTACATTATTTCTGACATCTAGAGGGACTAGGATAGGTTTACATGTGGCTCTTTGGATTTTTCATAACAATGAAATGCAAACAAACACTCTCTGACCAGCAAATCTTGGCATAGAATATGTCCAGCCTTCTGAAAAGATATTTTAGAGATCTTGCCCTTGACTGACTCTTCCCACACACAAAGAATGAAATAAAGGGCAAATCACAGGAAATTAAATCAATCTTTAAGACATACAGTGCAAAAATATGCAGGAAAACTGTCAGAACTATGAACATGACTGAGAAGCCCACACTTCTTTTGAAAATTAAATTTAAATAACCTGAATGAAAGGGTTTATTGTAATGTCTGGAATGCCACTAAAATAAAGCACAGTTAGACGACATCTTGCTTTGAATGTTTTTTTACTACACCTCAAAGTTTTCCAGGTTAAAAAGTAACAGATTCAAAGGGCCAAATTATAAAAAAAAAAAAGCTAAAATAACTTAGGTAACTGTCAGAAATATGAGATGAGATGTGCAGAGACATATCCAGAAAGTCTTTCACTCCAAAACCTACCCTCTTCATGGAATTACAATGGTTTCTACAACAAATTGATGCTTCACATTTTAGTTTGTTACATTTTGGGTTCTCTCATGAGACTGTCACATAAGAAAAGATGGGAACACTACCAAGAAGAGACCAATAAATATTAAAGCAATAGAAAATAAGGAATCTACAAATAAAATGAACTCTCTGCAGAAAAACTTTCAGGTTTTGTCTCTCAAACCTTGTAGGAATGATACCACATGAATCAGTGCCTGCCAACAGTCGCAAGAGCTGCTGTCATTTATGCAAACTACATTCTGCCTACCCACAAACACAACCTGTTAAGAAGCTTTGCTGGAAGTCAGCATTCATATACTCCTTCCTGTGACATGTCATTTCCTACATCTCCCCCTTGAATTTTAAAACCACCACCAAGTTGTTCAAAAAAGAAACAACGTGTTAGGCAAAGTCATACCTAGATCTAGGTAAAGCAATGTTGAAATGAGAAGATCAATACTGAAAACAGAAGGTTTGTTTTACAAATGCTTTTACAAGTTAGGCAAACTCCAGCTTGGAAGCAAACTCAATGTGTTTCATTTACCTTTCTATTTCCACTTGCTGATTGTTTGAAATTTCTGCACTATTACAATTTTTAGGAATGCTTGCTTGTTTTTCTTCGTATTCTCTCAGCTTCTCTTTCAACATTAGGATCTAAACCAAAAGAAGCACCTTTTAGTTGAAATATGTTTTTTGTTCCTTTTCCCAAAATTATCATTCTGTACTGATACTGAACAGCTTTACAAATGGCAGCAGGTGATATTCCTCTCAGAAGACAAAATTTCCTCACTTCAAAATACATTAGAACCATATTACCTTATAGATTCTATCCCATAAACTACTTTTTATATTCAAAGTTAACAGTTAACATTTCAACTTCTTAACAGATTTTTTACATACCTCTTTCTTTTGTTCACTGCAAATTTTAGCATACTGGCTTATGTGATTGTCCAAACTAACAACATTGCTCTTCAGCTGTAAACAAACAAGTCAGAATTTAAAGGCAGCTCCTTTATGTTTAGATGCATAATAAACACCATTATATGTACTACACAGTTACACATACACTGTTTTATAAGGAAAGAGATTCATAAGATTCTGACTTGCACAACAACAATATGACTGACTGCTTTTGCTGTCACCTGTTGCAAACCCATGGACAGGACATTTCCCCCAACAAACCAAGAATTTACATATGTAAACACATTTTGCATTTATTCTGATTAGTTTTACTATTTAAGTGTCTGTCTTCTGCACTTTATTCTAAAAGCCACCTTTAAGTAAGCAACAAATGGAAATTACAGTGAACCCTGTATTACATAGAAAGAATTAGGAGCTGCAATAAAAAAAGAATTAAAAATAAAATTAAACAATAGAGTGCAGAAACAGGACATTACAGCTTTTCATTTATCAAGACAATCTCACTGAGCTTTTCTTAACTCCAGCTGAATTCTACCTATACAAACTTGGACTCATTTTTGTACAACTGGTCAGAAACTCCTTTAATATACTTCACAGTTCTCTGAGAAAGTAATAGCAAGATATTAAAAAAGGATGTGAATTCTACCAGCTGAGGATTATTTCCAAATTTCATGCTCACAAAACAAACTGTTTCAAACTGGCAGCATAATCTTAGCAGAGTGTCCTGGAGTAACTTTGTGGTGTTGAATTGTATCCTCATGCATCTGTTTAGCCCAGAAATAAGTTTTGTACCTTTAAGGCTGGATCTGAGAGTGAAGGGTGGGAAGGAGAAGCAGTGGAATGTCTGAGGCAATTGTTTTCAAAACAGAGATGGGAGTTTCATCGCTTTGTCTCCTGGACTGTGTCGCCGTGGTGGTCAGTGAGAGAGAGCTCCCCTTTGCTTTGAGTTAGTTTTTGATTAACTGAAGCAGAGAAGTTCCCTGGACAGTTTTCCTTTTTTTTTCCTGGAATTATTTGAACCTGCTCTGGACTGGGGGAGCACCAGGAACTTGCACCTGTGGCCTATTGGGGCCTGACCTGGGCAGCAGCATTTTCCAGCACCAGAGGGACTGATAACAGACTGAGCCAAGCTACCACCCACAGGAGAGACACTTTCTGAATTTATCATCTCTTCAGAGCAGCAAGAGGTTTTGTTGTTTGGTATTGCTGATTTTTTTTTTTTTGTGTTGGGCAATGCTTTGCCTGTTGAATAAACAGGTTTTTTTCCACTTCTCTCTGAGGATATTTCTTCCCAAACCAGTTGGGGGAGTGGCCATTTGGATTTGTTTCCTGGTGGGGGAAGGGACCCTTTGGAGGTTTCCTCCCAAATTTGCCCTAAACCAAGACATAGAGCTATGTTGACTTTAGGCCAGATCCAGGATCTACTATGCATCTACAACACCTATCAGTCAGATACGGAAGAGCTGACCATAAAGAAAGAAGATGGAACAAAATTTAAGACAAAAGTGAAGGAAAATCAAATATTCCAAAAGAAATTATTTTTCTCTTAATACTATTATTGTACTTTGACAAGAGATCAATAAATACCAATATACTCACAGAAGACTTGATATCCTTTGCTCGGTTTGCATACTTAAGAGTGTTATAGGTATCATCATAAAACAAGGAAGATGGGCTAATAGCAGCTATCATTACTGTTCGGCAATTTCCCCCAAGAGAATCTTTCAACAAACGAGTAAGCTTGCTGTTTCGATAAGGAATGTGCCTCTTGCTCTAAAAAAGAGATATATATATGGTTCAGTTAACTGTACTTTAAATAAAAGAATTAGAATTTCAACAGTAACATAAAACAAAATAAACAGCTATGATACTTTTCTTTGACATAAGTAATTTTTCTTTGAAATATCTATAAATCTCACATTTTAAGTCTCTTGGAACTCTTCAACACCTTTACAACACATGTACGTATTAGCTGGGTTACTTTCTGATGTCTGGATATGTAACTCCTATTTTTGTGATAGGGCAACTAACACAAAAAGTAAGCTACATTAAACTGTTTCCAGTTTACAAAATCATCCAGGTTGGGAAGGACCTCTAAAGTCCATCTAGTTCAACCCCTCTGCTCAAAGCAGGGTCAGCTAGAGTAAGATGGCAAGGACTATGCCCAGTAGGCTTTTGATTACCTCCAAGGATAGATTTCACAACTCTGCAGGCAACAAACTCTGCTTTGTGAAGCTACAGAATTTTCATTTCACAATACTAAGTTTGGTCACTAGGAACCCTATCCTACATCAAATAAATCAACATGATTCTTCAATATGCCTGTGGTACAGATATTAAACTCCATCTTCCCCTCCATCAAGATGGTGATGAGGACATACAGCATCAGGAAGGTAAATTAAATCTGATTTTCTCCTGGTGTATTTGAAGCAGGAATTTGCTAGTTGAGCAGAAGGACAAAGACTATTATGGCAGACAATGGACTTTACTTATACAAATGTTCAGGAGATTTTGTCATTGTCCTACACAACTGTACTTCCTTACCTTGAGCTAGTGAGCCAGACCAGGAGACTGACTCACAGCTTTGAGCAGGGATGTGTGTGTGTATGGATGTATGTGAGATCCCAAAAGGACAACTTGTAAGAGGTTCTGTTTCAGCCTATAAAAGCTGCTTCCCTCTAAGATTAGAGGTTAATTGTAAGGTTATTCATGAACTCATGCAAGTTTCTCTACATATGCTTGATTTTGAAGAAATCAAAGTACGAATAGAAGAAATCAAGGTAAGAAGAGCAGGTACCATTCATCTTTAACACTACCCTTAGGAAGCTGCACATTGTTTTTGAGAATTCTCTCTCACTGGGACTGTCTTTCAGCTATCACAGATATAATGGTGGAAACTCCGAAGACAATCTAATATGAGAATGGCAATCTGAGCAGCATCAACAATGTAAACCACATTATTCAATCAGCTTAGCACTCAAGCATTTTCAGAACACTAGGCAGTAAAGACTCATGGGAAAGCAGCACATACCTTTGGATCTGCCAATGCATTAATGACATTTCCAAGAGCAAGCAGGGACCGGTTAATATTTGTTCCTTCTACAAAACGAGCCCCCTTGGCACTTGTAGCATTGGCACGTTCAGATCCTGCCAGGTCAATCAGACACATTTTGGCAATACGAATATTTTGATTAATACTAGCTGTTTTATCTTGCTGCCGTAGGTAAATCTACAATTAAAAAAAAAGAAAATAATTAAAAAACAATCACTAACCAATCTAAGCAGTAAATTAATTTCATAGCATAACAACTGTCTTAAGACATTTGTATTGGAATCCTCCTAATCCAAATTAAACCTTTTAGTACGTATCTAACATCAACAGGCGCTTTGGTCTAATGGAAAATAGTGAATCTATTTCTGACACCCTCGAAAGTCCCTTGTTTCATGTATTAGTAAGGGAAGAAGCAGGGTATAGCAGAAGGAGTTTGGAGTTAATTTTCTGCACATCAGCCCACATGCTGTTTCCAGGACTTGTGACCCAGACAGTGCTGATGACACACAGTGGTGATTAGCTCTTGTTGAACAGCAGTTGTAGGGTGTCAAGGCAGTGGGCAAGAGGTTGCAAGCAAACAGCTGACTGAGAGTTGCTCTGAGTAGCCATTGCATGAGGAATGGCTGGGCACTGGTCTCATGGTGGCAAGTAATTGCCTCACCTGCCACTTTCCCTTCACTTAAGTGAACCACAAGGTACCTGCTCTTGCTTCTGATTCTCTCTCTCTGCAGAGGATGAAGTGACAAACTGGCCCAGGCTCACAAAGCAGCAAAGATAAGTGAGTTTTTTTACAGGGAAAATGAATTTCACAGGTCTTGATTTTTCTGCACTAAAAATGAGTATCACACTCCTGAACTTTCAATTGAAAGAAGTGTTCCTTTTTCAAATGCAGGAGTACACGATAAAGAGATGTATAGGGATAAACCAGGAAAAGAGTGACCTTTCAGTGATTTATATTTATTGTATCTCCCATTAAGAGGAAACAATACTAATTTACTCACGTGAAAATACACTCCAAGACCCTTTCAAATGTGAAACCTCCTGAAGCCACTTGCTCCCCTTCACCCCATCTTTCTTGAAATTTTCACAGTATAAAGAACTAAATGCTTCTGCTTCCTTCTGCTGTTCAAGGTATTATTTTGAGGTTTACAAGGAAGTAGGCAAAGCAGTCAGCAAGAAGAAAAAAGCTATCCTTAGATGGCTTTATGCTTTTTCAGTATGTATTTCCCCTTCTTTTGTGTTGAGTGCCTTGCCATTTAATATGGCTAATGGTTACTGTCACATTCATGAATGCCCTTCTGGACAGTGAATTAGGAAAGAGCTGCCATGACTATCAGGTGACTGACAAGTAAAGACAGCCTCTTGCTACTTCTACAGTTTTAAGCTTTGTGCACGAGAAATGAAGTCTTCACAGTACCTTGTAACAGAAAACAGATTGACAAGTATTGTGAATGAATAAAATAAAATTCTTATGGCTTGCCATGAAACACAAATCTATTTCAAACAGACATGTTTCTATATCAAACAGTACAACTAAGTTCAGTTGTACTGTTTCCAGTATAATAGACAAAAATAAAAGAACCTCAGGCTAGGAACACAATACCAGAGCAACACAGTAACTATCATTAACGAAGTAGGGAAAGGTAGAGTGACAGCCAAACTATGTTGTATGACTCAAGCTTTTGTAAAAATTCAAAAGATACAGGAAATACCCCAAAGCAGAACACTCTCAATAGAACAGTGTGGCAATTCAGATTTTCCTCTCAGATGCAGTAATTGCCTGACCCAGATAGATATTTCAAACATAAGACATACAGTACAGTAAGGCAGAACTTACATCCCTAAAATCAGCTCAGAATGTCCTGGGCCAAGACTTAACAATTTCTGAGTTAAAGAAAATATCCTGCTCCCATAAAGTTAACGAGAAAAGCCAAAAATAACATCTCTACAAAAAAGCAACTCTTAAAATAAAAGAAACATTAAAAATAAAGAGCAATCATGACAGCACAGGGGATTTCTCATAACTTATATCTCTGGAAACAAAGACACGTTTCTGTTAAACAATGCCACAGATTTGTGGACATATATGAAAAACTGAAGTGACTTATTTTATTGCTTACCACTTTTAGAAGTGTACTGAGAAAAAGCCTGCCAGATAATAAAATCCAGAGCTTTTTCCTAAGTAAAGGTAAGCAAGATAAGACATCCCAGCCCAGAAGGTAAACAAACAGAAACCAGCACTTCACTCTGCTCTGCCTGTAGCACTGTACCTTGAGCCTGTCTAAAGGCATCACACATACACAACAAGGCAGCTCTCAACCCAAACAACTTGAAAAGAAGTATTTGTACAGTCATGTAAAAGGCACAACAAGGGCAGACCTCAGGGGAAATTAAAAACAGGAAGGACAATTTCAAACATAAGTTTAAGGTATGTAGGAAAACAGAAGATTTTAGAGGGACAATGACTTTTGTTCTGTTCCATATTCAGAAGCTTTTTTTTAAACTTTGCTATAGTAATTTAGTATTGTCTAAGTCTGAAGATACAGTTAAGAAGTTCCCAACAGTTAATGCTCTAATGCAAGGACCAGAATCAAATGTATTTTAACATTTTTCAACCCAGAAGGGAATAAATAAATAATTCAAGATACTGCTTTGCAGTATGTAACAGCAAACAGAAAAAAAAAAGACATTGCTGATAACAGGATTAGTTCTTAAATATCACAGGTTGTATTTAAAAAGAGAAATCAGAAGAATAAAGCAGTGTAGCTAACCCCAAAAATCTTTGGAGAAGTCTTAAGTTTTAGAATATTTGTACAACTCATTCAAAACTCATTTTTGAGAGTCATCACTTCAATTTTCTAAAACTTGATCTATACCAGGATATTAGCAAATAACTTTATTGTAAAAATTAACATTAACAAAGAAAGCAAAATAAGAAAGTACTACTTAATATTCTTAGTTTATAGTCAGACATAACTGCATTCTGTAAAGTATTTTTGCCAGAGAAATGCTAGGAAACATCATGAAAACAGAAAGCATTAAAAGAATCATCAATAACTTTCACTTTATAAGATTACAATATGGATGTCTATTAAAGCTTTAAATTACTATTTTACATAAAAGTTACTTCTTCTAAGAAATATAAGTTAAGAATGTATAAGTAGATATTTCATATGTAATAAGTTCAAACAATTGGAATTAGAGATCTTTTCATTGAATTCATTTCTTTGAACATAAACACCAAGAACCATTGCATACTTCCAAGGAGTAACGAGTCAACAAGAAGAGTAAACTGAAAAACTTCAATTCCCTCACCTCCAAACTAAGGTTCAATACAGTTTAAAAGTAAAAGCTTCCACTGTATAAACTTCAAACAAAAACTGCTACTCACAGTAATGACCACCGTTCATTGGCTATGTCATCTTACCTGAAAGACAGCATGGGACCGGGAAGAGGAGGCATTCACATCTGTGGGGTGCTGAGTTCTGTTTTTATTTCCATAGTCCAACATCTGAAGGATTTCCTCAGCTGATTTGGGCTTTAAGAGTAGAGCACAAGACAAATACTCTCAGCTAAAAAAGCAGCAAGGTATGAATTTAAAGAAATCTGAAAGATTCTCCATGGTTAGAAATCAGCCTCTTTTAAGAATGTCTGGACTTTAATTAGTATATCACTATTTAATGCATTAGTACAAGAAAATTTTTTCCTCACAAGACTCAAGGTTTGGGAACAATGATACACAGAGCTAGCCAAACTTAGAATATTGTTTCCTGTCACAGCATGTAACATACAAAAGAAAGCTGCAAGAAAATAAGTACAGATTAATTGATTTTGAGATTGGAAAACTAAGTTCTATCACTGACCTTACCAAAGAATTGCTGTGCTAGTCTGGAGAAGTAATTTAACATGAAATTTTTCAAACATGATTATTTACAAACAAAAACAGCCTTTAGACTTCAGAGCAGCGTAGAGCACTCCAAGATGGTAATGAAGGCAATCCCAAGATATTTTAGCCAAAAAAGAAAGCTTCCAAAATCTACTGGATGAGCATCAAGCCAATGGTACCCTTTTGATAACAAGGACTGAATGCTGCTACATTTGCATTCCATAAATCTAGCAGGTTTTTTCCACAATGTACTTTTAACTAATTAGATTTGTAAGTTACTGGTGCTTATGGCCAGAAAAAAAGTCCACCAGGAAATTACCAAATTCCATCCAACTCTCAGAACAATGGGAGCACTTCTCAATTACCTCAAGCATATTTTAAGTTTCTATAGATATGTACATACCTGATGCAATGTCAGATCTTGAACTACCACCCCTTGCTGGCCATCTTCACGAACAGCCAGAGGTCCAGATTTGACCAGCAGATCACGTATCTGCTCATTGTAAACCTTTGAAAAGGAATTTAAAAGATTTTAGTAAACTATCCTCCCATAGTTGACAGAAATGAATAAACAAATCACCAGTCTTTTTTAACACTCCTTTAAGACAAAGTAGTGGATTCATGCTATAATTTTTTTTACATTTTTCCTATACTGAGCTTAAAATATTCAATTCACATGATTTTGTTTTAGATTTTAGAAGTAAATAATTCTTTCTAGTATATAATCTGTGTTCTTTATGGAAAAAAAAATTACCTTTTTTTACAAAAACCAGTTTTGCAACAAGCATGAATCCAAAGCGTTTATTTTCCTCCACTGTACATCACAATCCACACTTCAGTGATATTTCTTAGTTCAAACCTACTTCTGTTAAAATTATTTAAATGTCTTCTTTCTTGGTCTGTGAAAGCATATGGCAATGCAAGCTTTCCCCATCTCCTTCTACTCCTCCCAAATACCAGCTAGAAGCCATTAAGACTTTGAGAGAGCTAAAAAGATAACCATTTTACTAGCACTGTTCAGCAGCAATACCAAAACATTCACCTGTAAAAACATCATTTTGTTGTGCTTTTTCACAGTGCTTATAGACGCTACTGAGAAGTCCTAAAATATTATTCTGAAATTATATTTTCTTGTGCACATCCACACATGTTCAGAGGGATGTAATTCAAATTATGAACATTCAGTTCGTATTATAGATATGGTATAGACAATATAAATGTATTAGAAGGGGTGGCTGTTTTTGGGCAGCCTTCTGTAAAACAGTAACAGGTGCCTAGGAACACCAAGTTTGCAGAGCACAATACAGTTCTACTCCTATAAGGACACATTTTGTCAAGCCCCAGGAAGAACCAGAGGGAAGCAAAACCAGCTTGTCCTAAAATATAACTTATTAAAAGCAACATACCATATACAGGAACTCACCTCTAAATAAGAGACAGCAACATCACATATTTTATCTTCTTTTATTTGATCCATGCATTTGTAAAGTGTCATCATAGTTAAATACATGACTCCAGGATCTTCAGGAGAACCTAACATTGTATGAGTCTTTCCAGCTCCTGTTGCACCATATGCAAGCACTGAATTTTCCCAAAAAAAAAAACCCCAACAAAGTGAAAATATGTAATTTATTTTTAAGCTAATCAAGAACACAAGCAAACATTCACAGACCTCTGTTATTCTGCACAACTGTTTCATAAATGGTTCAAGTTTCTTACTTAGGCTTTACCTTTCATATCTATAATTAGAGAGAGATGTTTCAAAACAACACTTGTGAATTTTCAGTGCAAGATTCATTCACTGATATGAAAATATTATTTATTATTTACTCTCATAACCCTAAGCCATCAACTTGCTGATATGCATTTCATTTCCTTACCACACTCCAGCAGCCAATTAAAAAACCCCAAGACCTTGAAGAATTTATAAAGCAGGTGACACAACTCACTCTCAGTGAGTTGTACAAGACAACACTCCTCACAACCACTCTCAGTGACACAACTGCTTCTGCTTAAATGACTCTAGAGGACTCCTGTTAGCACATATATTTTAGATAAATATCCCAAGTCTATTATAGCCTTAGCACAAACTTATTTTTAAAATAGAGTGGAGCTATCCTAACTTCCATATGCTAAAAAGTCAGCCTTTTACATCTAACTAAACCACGATGTTTTCTTTCTATCTCAGGCTTTTTTAATACCTCTGCAGCCAGTGGACAGAACGGTAGAAACTTTGAGAAAATCACTTAAGTTTTTTAATCAAAGAAGATAAATAGCAAAGTTACCTGTGCAGTTATACCCATTTAAGAAGCCATCAATTAGATTTTTGGTAGTATGCTCAAAAACTTCCAACTGGGATGAACTGTCATCAAAAATGGCATCAAACATAAACTTAAGATCTTTCCTTTGTCTTTTGTTAATATCCCTGTGGGTCACTCTCTTCCTGTTAAAGAAGCTAACTTCTTCCTCCTTGGGATCAAAGACCAGCACGTGCCGGTCAATAACACGGACAACCCTGCTGAAGCCGCCGTGTTTTTCCTTCTGGGTCTCTGGGCGGACACGGACTACCACTTTCACATGGCTACAGACATCTTCTTCCTTAGCACGAGTCATCCCTTCCGCTCCCCAGCTTCGCTTCCAACACTCCTTCCGATCCAAGCGCTGAATTTTTCCTGCAATTGACCAGATGGCTTTTATTTGCAATGTGACACCTTTTACTTTTTCAAACAGTTCACACATTCGATCAGGCACCTATGCTGGATCCACCCATGACTTGTCAATGTACCGCCCCAAGGGCGGTGAGACTTTGGGAAATTTTGTAACTGGCCTCAAAACATGGCTTAATTCAGCACAGCTTTCAGAAAGCCAACTAGCACTGCCCCAGTAAATTCTTCAGTTTATTTTAGAACTTAAACTACTAAGTGACCTCCAGGTTTTCCTATACAATAGGCCAAGCTTTTAGATGATACCACATATCCGTAGACTAAAGCGAGAAGTTTTTTTGTTCTTCAGCAGAAAGAGGAGCCGCCTATATTGCCCTACCTGGATCACTGAAATAGTTTAAAGAGAGTTAAAGAGGGATTTACGTTAACGTGCCTTGCACGGGATGCAGTAACCGACACCAAAACGGAATTTCCTTGAAATAGCCCATTTTTGCTATCAGCGGGCTGTTCACTCACCCTTAAAAGCGGGCAGTAACCCACACAGCAAAGGAATTGCCTTTAAATAGCCCACTTTTGCTATCAGCGGGCTGCTCACTCACCCTTAAAAGCGGACAGTAACGCACACAGCAAAGGCTCCCAGCGGCGCTTTTGCCGCTCCAGGCCCAGCTCGCCCTCTCAGCCCAGCCGCCTCCCAGGCCCGCACGGCTCTCAGCTCTTCCTCGGGGCACGGCTCCGGGCTCGGCCCTACGGCCAGAGAATTCCCTCCCACACCCGCCGCAGAGGGGCCTGCCCTGCCACCCACCCTCCGGGCCGTGCCCTCGGCCGTTCCCGGACTCACCCCCGGACTCACCGGGCCGTGCCCTCGGCCGTTCCCGGACTCACCCCCGGACTCACGCACCGGGCCGTGCCCTCGGCCGTTCCCGGACTCACCCCCGGACTCACGCACAGGCCGCGGCCGCACCAACCGCCATCCGCCGGCCGCCGAATTCAAACACACGCAGGCAGCCCTCCTCGCCTCCTGATTGGCTGTCCGCCGTGACGTCAGCAGCGCGCCGGCGCCGGCGGTAAGTGCGTGGGGCCGGGCGCGCGGCGCCGCGCTCGGTGGCGGGCCTGAGGGGAGGCCGCGGGTGTGGAGGGACGGGAAGGAGGGAAGGGACGGGAAGGGGGAAGGGACGGCCAGGGGGACACGGCCAGGGGG
>WBND01000785.1:80407-113167 GCA_013398595.1 Tychaedon coryphoeus
TACTTCCCATGGGCAGGCAGGAGTTCAGCCATCTCCAAGGAGAGCAGGGCCCTACCACAGGTAATGGTTCCTTGGGAATTAAAATACCATCACTGCAAACATCATCTGCCACTTTCTGTGTGGAGCGTGATGTCATTTGGTCTGGAATATCCCTTTGGTGCGTTTGGGTCACCTGCTCTGGCTGGGTCTCCTCTCTGCTGCCTTCAGCAGAAATCCAAAACACAGCCCCAGGTTAGCCACTGTGAAGAAAATTAACTCCACCCCAGGCAAAACCAGCACAGCGTGCCAGTGTGTCTGTAGACACACTATGGTTTGTTGCAAAACCTCACATCTGTGTGTCTATTCAAAGTTAGAGTGATGCACGCTTTCAGATTAAAGGTGGGGGGATTACTGCCCATCTAAAGCCTAAATTATCAGGAGACTAACTTTCTCAACATATTCTTAAGCAGGAAAAATATTGGTAGCTTCTGTCAAGGTAAATTCAAGAAAAGCATGTATTAAAATTTGATAGAAGAATGTGCTTATTGCTTGAACATGGTGGATTTGTAGGTAATCCTGAAAGTGCTGAAAACATTTTGCTCATAGAACATCTCTATAAAGCTGCCCAACTTGGAATGCATATTGCTTTGCCTATAGCATTTCTGCTTTGTTACTTAAAACAAATAAACTATTTCAAATACTTGTTTGAAAGTAATTCCCGACATCTACTGCTCTTCTAGGTTGATCAACTCCAAAATGTTGTCTCAAAATCTGTGCCAAGTTTGCAAATGTTTGTTTCTGTGTAACTTGAAACTGAATTCAGTAAATGTGGCTGGTTTGGCCAGAAGGATCCATTCTTCATCAAAAAAGCTTTCTGACTCTGAGTCGAAGGAGCAAACTGTCCAGAAATGTGGAACTGAAGAGTTGCCTCAAAGTACAGAAAACAATAATTTTGAAAGATTGCACATACCAGTGATGCTGGAGGAGGTTGTTAATTGTTTATCCCCTCAGCCAGGTCAGGTAAGTTAAATGATTAATAAACATTTGTGATCCAGCAGAAAAATTTCTGGAGTGTAGGAATAGCTCTTGTTTAGAAGAATAAAGGGATGCTCTTAAACAATCAGTTGTACCTTTAAATTGTTTTAAAGTTCAAGTTAAATCTCTGTATTCAAACTAATAAAATTCTGGTGTCCATGTGCCGGAATCCTCAGGTAGGTAATAATTTATTAAAACTGTCATATTTGACTATTCCGTTGCTTTTGTGCTTGTCTTTCTGAATTGCACTTGTGTATTCTTAAGGTTGTCTTAATTACTCAATAGTACTGGGGAGTTCTCATGTATGGTTATAAGTTTTGAAGAGCCCTCTTCTATAAGAGGTAGTAAGTTTGTAGGTTTTAAATATTGTTTAGCCTCATTAGCATGGAACTAGTTCAATCCTTATTTGAGTATGGTACTGTAAGTAGTTTGTTTTTGGTATCTGGGGTAGTTCAGGTCTCTGTGTTTATGTATCTACATTGCTTGTATAGTCCAAGTATATGGTTACACACATCCTTGAAAAAGATACACAGTGAAATGTTTTTTGTCTGAGTGGTCTTAGCATTAATTTAAAAGGGTTTTAAAAATAATGTAAATTCTTCAATAATGTTCACATTTCAAATATTTTCATCTGTGATTTTAGTGCTTATTTTAGCTTCATACAATCTTACTAATTCAGGCTTATCAATGTGTAGTTTTACTACAAAGACTGAAACAATGGGTAAAAAAGAAAAGTCGAAGTGTGTGTATGTTTTTATTTGAAAACAGCATGATCCAACAGTGGCAAGGTGATAAAGCAAGTCTGAGGTGGATTCAGTGATCAAACATTTGCAGTCAAATCTTGTTGTGTTTCATTGAGCATCATTTTAAGTCTTTGAAGAAGCAGTGAAAATGCAAATAGTGTTGATACACATAATTATACACATTGCTCTTGCATGTGTTCTACTGTTGAAGATACCCAAGTTAGAGAAATACATAAGGAACTTTGAGTTCAGATTTTATTCTGATGTCAGAACTATGATGACATTTTCACACATTAAATGAACATATAAACTGGTACGTGAAATACTTTTTCCAACTGTGTGAGTTTTTACTTAGATAAGAAGAGCCTGATGACATCAGTGTTCATTAAACTCTATTGATGTAGAAAACCTTGCTTGGCAACAGAACTTGTAAAAGAAAGTGTTTCAGGTTATGAACTGCGGAGAGTAACTGTTACTGCCCCTGAAGACTTTTTCTGATTTTAATATTTATGAATGTAAAATAGCTTATTGTTGGGGTGGGATTTTTCAGGTCTGTGTATAAATGGTTTTCCAGATTCCTGGGTTAGTAGTGAACCACTAATGACTGCTGTAAGAGAGCCCAGGTGTGTTTACCTGGAAGAGGAGCATTTATAATACTGCTAACCTGTTCAGCATGACTGAAACTGGTAACTGTTCAGCACTTCCATTTTTCTTTTTCTGTATTTGCATTACTTACTGAAGCTTGAAAAATAAGTAGTGTGCAAAAGGATGCAATGTGTCAACTGAGTTTTGCTGGTATAGGTGAAATTTTGAACACAGGTGAGACAGTTTCTCCTTAACCTGAGCAGTGGTAATCAGTTTGTATTAACATGGATGCCAACTGGGAGTGTCATATAAATTTATATTTTCAAGATTACAGTCATGACAGGAAGTCTATAAGCACTTTATTTTGTGGGCAGGAAAGGTAGTGCTCAGATCTTGAATTTAGTTTATCTGCTTTATTCTCTCCTACGCACATAAAGATTTCCTTTACTCGGCTTTAATAGAGTTATATTATTTGTTATAAAATAGCTGGTTTGGGCCTTTATTTCTTCTTGTGTCCTAAGACAAGAAGTTACCAATATAAAAAAGAATCTAATTAGAAAGATGATGTTCTCCCTATAGTTATGGTCACTGAATGGGATTTTCATCTTACTTATAGAGGTTCTTACGAAAATAAATGTTACTTAAGAGTGAGTCACCGCTGAGATAAAGATGTTAGTGCCCTCCCACTGAATATTCTTGTTGACTGTCTCCTCTGGGGAATCTGTTTGTCAGGAGTTTGAGCAATAATACTTCCATTTATCTTTGAATCTTCTTTTATTGCCTTGTTTCTCAAAGTCCCTGTAGTAGTCCAGTCTTTGAAGCAAAGACTACAAATTAGTTTTTGCTAATCTACCTCGCTTCTCAATGAAAAGTCTGTTGCAGTAAGTCCACACATAAGTAATTTCCTCTTTAAGTTTACTGTATTGATTACACTGCATTTTAATCTTCTCAGTCCAGGAGTTTTGTTTGCATATCTGACCCATGTTTTTGCAATTCTCTGTTCTCAGAAAGAGCTAAACGTATTTTGAATCAATGTTTGGACATCCAGAAGCATGACGTTTCCCTAATTTTCAGCCTACTTTTCCCTATTTTTTTCCTTTGCAATGATCATTTGTCTTTTAACTAGAGATGTGGATCTTTTCCACATACCATGGCTATAACACTAAGTAAAATAATTTCAATAGCAGTGAGTAGTAGTATGAATGCAAAAGGATGAAACTCTGAAATTTTAACTGTTCTTATCAGAATCTTAAAGATTTTTGATTTGCGAAGCTCTAGGAAATGATAGTGCTCCAGCACCAACAAATACTTCTATATATAGTTTTTAAACTCCAAGTAGAAGAAAAACAAATATTATGCCTTACTCAGATTTTATGGGGAAGCCTGTAGTCTGATGACATCTCTGGTTTTGTATTACTGATTTTATCTGTGGTTGAGTATGATCTAGAAGAGACTATAATGGACATACTATAAGCTCTGCTAGTATTATTTAGTTTATGATAGTTTTAGAAACTTTTTAGTATCTGTAAATTAAATGGTAGGTGGTCAAACTTGTGGTGAGAAATAATGAATGAGACCTTTCAGTTTTCTCCAGTGTTTAAGTGGTTCATTAGAAGCAGCTAATAGTAGGTGATTTTTTTACCTCATTATGTTAATTGTTTTTTTTAAAAGAAGGCAGTTAATTTTCCCCAGAGACATCTTGTCTGACGTCATCTTGAGTCAGCTGGGACTTACTGTGGGTATTTCCCTTTTGATTCTCCATAATGTTATTCAGTTTTTTTTTGCTTCTTGGCATTCATTGAAGAAGGTATCCTCTTTGTCTTGGAAGTCATGTGTTATACTTAGTTTCTAGAAAGAGACAAGTATTTCCTGAAAACATGCAGCTTTGCTGTGAGCTTTCACTGTTTCAGGTGCATACTGCTTTGTTTTCAGGATCGTTACTATTTTCACTCATCCAAACATCACGTGGTTCTTTTTCAGAAGGAGTGTGAGCATGGACTTCTGAAATGACAGGAAGGGAGTATAAGGCATTGCTGACAGTCAGACATTGTTTTGTTGTGAGTGAAGGGCTGCTTGAGCTCTGGGGTTCAAGTTTGAAGACAGTAGCTTTCCACCTCCTGGAGCATCCTGTTGGATGCTGCTCTGGAGCGTGGTTGTTTCCTTCCTTTTCTGCAGAGTTAGTCAAGTAATAGATGACACTTGAAGGAAGCTGAGGTAGGCTGCTGGAGTGAGAAAGCAGATTCAGTTTTGAAATTGTTGTCTTAGTCTCTGTGCATTCTTTTCCATAGATCAGTATTCTCTTTCTGCCTTGTACCAAGTATACATGCTTTAAGGCAAAAATAACCTTTTTCTGTACAGCACCCTGCAGAGGGGACTTCTGTTTTGTGACAAAGGTTTCCAAGTGTTGTGGTGTATAAATAGTCACATGTCTGTGCTGGTGAACAGGATTCTTATCACTGTACCTCCAAAGCCATCTGCAAATCATTTATAATTGGAATGACGCGTTTATACTAGAGGTTCTCAAAACTGAAGTTTTCCGCAGGCTGTCCAAAATAAAGAGAAATGGAAAAGGGATCTGGAAAAATTAATTCTGAGTTCTCAAGTTGTATGAGATTTTTGTAGAATGCAGCCAAAATACCAAGTTTGGAAGGGAATAGTAGTTGCATGATGAGACAAGTAATGAAATACTTGTTTTGGAAAAGCACTACAAACACACATGGACATAGTAGAAGTTTTTATTGTTTTAGCCTGTTTTTCACTGGACTTGTAAATGAATAAGGTGACATAAAACAATCGATTTGCTTAATGTTCTTTATTGTAGAAACAAGGTTTTTTTTTGTTTGTTTTTTTGTGGGAAGCATGCTGAAAATATCTTTCTCTATACAAATTTTATGTCTAATTTTTCTCTGTCAGCAGCACAGTGAGCTTTGTAACGATTGTTGTAAAAAAGAAAGATACAGAAACCTGCGAGAGTCAATAAATTAATATAGAGTAATTCTGAACACACTTTTTCCCCATGGTACTTGAGTGTTACTGGGGCATATTGAGAGTTGTTTCAGTTGCTCATGTAGTTCTGTGTATTTTTTCTGTCACTCTTATCTTGCCTGATGTCCTGGCTGCACATATTGTAAGTCTACAGAAGAGGCTAGCCAGGCTTCAGATCACAGCTGTGTGTGGAAGTGTGTAATAAAATGCATCAAATGTGTATATATGAAAAGTACATTTATTTTTGGATGTATCTACTAGGAAACTAGTTAAATGGATTCTCATCAGATAGCACTGTTTAAAATACTTGGCTAAAATCATACTTCGAGATTTTAGTGAAGTTAGCATTTGAAGTTAGTGCATGAAAATAGAAAACATTTTCAAAACAGTTTTGACTAAGATACATGAAAGATAGTACTTCAAGTGTTTATTGTTACTTTAAATAATAATACTGTCTAATTTTACAATGGTAGTGGACATGCAGATTTGGAGAAGCAGACCCCATTTGCTTACGATCCTTGACTTACAACCAATTGCTCTCTGCTGTGACATGCAGTTGAAATAAAATGTAGTAAGGTAGGTGGAATATTTAACTGTGTAATGCCAACAAAATGTCATACGTGTTTTACAGTATGTGCATCTGAGTGCGTTCCGTCACAAGATGGGAGAGAAAAGAAGGAAACTGGGAAGAAAACAGGACAGGAGGTGATACTCATTAACAGCTTGCCAGTAGAGGAGGCAGAGAAAGTCACACTCTTCAATTGTCTTCTTGTTTTGTTGACTTCTGTAGTAGGCCCTCCAAAAATACAGGGATCTTAAATTCCTTGTTGACAGATGACTGAAAACACGTGCGATTTATTTGAGAGCACTGCATAACTCTTCTCTATTTTGAAGCTGGTATTCCTGAGTGATTAGGCTGTGATACCAGGAAATGACAAATATCCGTGGATTTGGATCTGAATGATGGCAGGATATGAATTGAGGCATGGTGAAGAAGTCCCTTCAGATTCTACTTTTTTTCTCCTTCAAGAGTTAGGTCTTTAGACAGAAAATAACTAGAATACTCGGATGAGAGGAAGGGTGAGTTGGTGGCTGCTGCTGCACAGGGAAGAATCTTCAGGTTGTAGTTCTTGCACATCTGCCTGAACACTTCATGTTCCCACCTGCATCATGGCTCTCTGAGGGCACATCTAAATGTTACCAGCAGCCACAAGTAGAAGACCTCTCACCAACTTTGTTCTGCATCTTTCTGTACTGCAGCAGAGGAAGGAAAGCCTGCAGCTGCTATATCCAAGGAGACCAGCAAGGGAACAGGGTCTGCCTACCAAAAAGGACTGCAGATGTGCAGATTTAGTTTCATGGTGATACTGGGCTAGTTTGCTGTTACCGTTCTATCACATAACAAATGATAGCGCTTCAGGAGGCTATTTAAGATGCTGTGTTATAATAAAGCAAGATTCAGTGCTTTCGGGTGACTCAGCTTGTAATGACGCTGTATATGTTCTCCTGCTCTGTTGTGACAGTATTAGTCTTTGCACCTCTTGGGGAAAACTAATAAAATTCACCAGAAAGTAATCTAAGCCCTTTAAATTTTAACTCGAGTGAGCCTGTGTTCTCAGAAAGGGTGATAATTAATATATGTAGCTACTCATTTCCTCCTCATCTAGTACTGTGTGTCTTTAGTCAGCCTTTTGGCTAAGCTTTCTTATTAAATATTTGAATTTGAGTTTGCAAACAGAAATGCAGACTTTTTTCTATCATACAAAATATTACTAGCAATTGAAGATCACAGTTGGAGAATGGGAGATATCTGCAGGTTGTGTTTTCTTATTTTGTGTTTTATACTGTTGGGAGTAGTTTTGCACAGAATTAATCTCGGTAAAGAGATGATTAAAAGGTTAAGCTGCTGAATTTGTTGTTTAAACAGATATCTGAAGTCATGCAAATGTATGGTCTGACTTTTTTTTTAAATCTTCTTTCTTTTTCCCAGACTTTCTGAGCATGTTATCTTTATTGCAATGATGTTTTCTGATGCTCAACATCCTGGGAAAATAATTTTTGTAATAATTTTGTTTTAATAAATGACAAATTCTTCTGTTTTGATAATGTCACTGAAATAAATAAATATTGTTTCAGGCTCACTCTGTATGAAAATGGTATTACTTAATGTCCAATTGCTGTAAGAACCTGGTAGCTAAGGCTTATCAAAAACATGTCCATGACTTTTTTGGGGTTGGCTAACCATTAATAATAAAGAATTAGATTTATACTTGAGCCTTTGTAAAATTTTCATTGCATCTTAAATATCTCCTCAGTTATAATTGAGGAAAGACGTTTCTTCTGAGGTAGCAGAGGAAGTCAGCTTTTTCTTGTTAGGTCTGATGATTAGCTGAAGTCATTCAGACACTGAAATTTTAATTTCCTATGGAAATGTTAATAATGGTGTGCTTGAGTCATAATGTCATTAAATCTAATTCCAGACAACATTACTCTTAGGAAAATGAGCGAAATAAATAATGCATACTGAAGCAAGGTCTGCCAGTGCTGTCTAAAAGCAGGTGACAGAGGCAGGTGCTGGTGGTGGTTTTTGTTTGCTTCTCTTACCTCTTACTCCAGAGCAAAGGGGGAATGGGCTGGTCTGTTCTCCTGCACTGAAAATACTTGCTCCCAGTAATCTTCTGGATATTTCTCTCAGCTGTGTGAAGTGCAGTGTTTGGCTGCAGCTCTCACAATAGGCAAGGAATGCCACTTGGCACACATGAGAAGGCCTAGGACATGGCTTTGCTTCTGGATGTGTAGGGATTAGAGTGGTTTGCCAGTGACTGGACTCTTGCCAGGCTTTTGAGGTGAACCTACAGCTGATGACTGAGAAAGATGTCATGTACTTTGAGATAAATTGTAGATGTCTTCAGGTGATGTATTGCAGTATGTTCTGTGGAATCAAGACCACAAATTAAGGTATGAGGTTTTGGAAAATAAGTGAGGAGTGCAAAGCAAAGCAGAAGTAAAATGTCTTTTTATATGTTTTCATACAAAACCCGTTCATTTTTGTTTGTATGTTGTTTCATATTTAGCTGTAATCAGAAAATTGAGCCTTTGTGAAGAAAATACATTGGAAATTATTTTGTGGCATTAAGTGATTATGATTGATGGCTGCTTCAAAATGTGCTCATAGCAATCTTTTTTCTCCTCTGTATGAAATGATGAAGAGATGGTTGATAGTGCAAGCTACTGAAATTCTTGGATAGGCAAACTTAGTGATTATACAGATATTTCAAGTGTATACTAATGTAATTTAGTAGCATCCTCAGTGTACCAATGCGATGAATGTGAAAAATGGGAAATAACGGTTGCATTATGTTAAATTGTTGAATAGACCAATTCTGGAAAATCATTTTATATTCTACTTAATATGTGATCTGAGAAGGTTGTTTTCCTACAAAATGCCAACTATTAATTTATATTCTCTTTGTGATGTAAATTGTTAGACTTGGCGTGTAAACAACTTTTTTATCATTTCATATTCTGTCAAGAGTACTTTTGGAAAAGATTAGTCCAGTTATGTTTTACCTATCAGTCCTTATTTTTTTAGATTACAATTGATAACTTTTTACATAAAGGAAAGACATGTACTGTATAGAACTGATAGGAGATATCTTTTGCTTGCAACCAAAATTCTTCTTTTCTATGTACTTAATTTGATATTTTTCTTTTATTTTTAATAGATGCCAGAAAAAGACAGGCTTTATGGTGTAATATATTACTATTAGCAAAAATATAGAACTTTAAATATTCACTTTTTTGTTCAACCTTATTTTCAGGCAGTCCATGTCATCCTGCACAATACCTTTTAATCTCCTTATGATATTTTCACTGGCAAGTTCAGCTCTTGTGTACTTGAGCAAGCTTTGGATGGGAACTGTGCCTGTATAGGTCAGTAGCTGCTCATAATTTTCATAGTGGTGTAATCAGTAGCATGTTATTGGTACTGGGTCTATAAATTTGTATAAAGCTTGTTGACCGTGCATAGGTTTAAAACATTTGCAAGTTTACTGCAGGGAAACCTGTAACGAGGCTTTGCTCCACAGGGTAGCCTTAATTACTTCTTGGCACAGACATTTTTATTTTCTTGAAGTTCCTTTTTTATTCCTTTTTTTTTCCTTTTTATTGTGAAGTAATTTTAAGTTAAACATGGCAGTATTTTGTTACTGACTGATGTTAAGGTGACATCAGAACATATAGCCCTATCGTAAGTAATTTCATTTTTACAGTTCTTATAGAAATAACAGAATGCAAATGAAAATTGCAACTTTTCAGGATGGGCATGTAGCATAGCTAGGTGTCTGTGGACTGTGTGTGATTCACTGGATTTGCAATATTATTTTCCCTTCTGTAAGGCAATGATTTTGAAAAGATGATTAATAATCAAAGCGCTCTACTTTAAAAACAGCTATGTCTGATTTACTTCGCAGAACTTATTTGCAAAATATTTTGAATTCTCAGAAAGCAAAGATTATTAAATATAAATGCTAAAGCCTAAATATTGCTTCTTACTAAATTTGAATAAAATAGTATAAAAATGCAAGAATATCTTGGTCTCATTAACCTCTTATTTTCTTAGTTCTAGGACAGTTTTTCTTATTTGCATGTGAATAGCAGCAAAGCGTATGTTATAATAATGTTTTCTTCTAAGACTTTGAGTGTGTGTAGTTCATTTAGTAGTAGTTTTCATTTAGAAAACAGTAGAACTCTTCCAGCATTTCTCTAAAAGTACATTTCTCTACTAACAAATCTCACAAATAACTTCCATCCTATCTCATGATGCCAGTGGTTTTTAACTATCTGGTTTATTTAACGTAATCTAAAAAACCTTGCCTTTTGTCAGACATACAAAACAAGTATACTGTTTTGATTCTTGTGTATTTAATGGGAGTTGAGGACAAATTCTTAGGTTGTTGCGCAAAAATTAAGATAGAAACGTTTCTCTCCATGGTTGATCTGTGCGTGCATTAGGTAGGGCAGAGTGGTAAATGCAGTGAATAATTTTCAGATAAATTGGGAGGATACAGGATACTTATCCATTTTAAGTTGCATCTCGAGTCAACCAAAGAAACAGTGCTTAGAATGGAAAAATGTAATGAAAATTGATAGATACGTGATTTGGACTTGATGAGGGGTAGGCCAACTTTGACTTTTCAAATTGAGTCTGAAATCCTTGTTAAATGGTTTTGAGAAGCTGCAGATGTTTCGCTTTCATGAGTTATGTTCATTCAACAAAGGTGACTTCTGCAGAGCAGAAGAGGAGAAAGCTTCAAGGAAACTTTTCTCCCATTAGAGACTGAAATGCTAACAAGAATGAAAAAAGCTCTCCAATTGCTAAATCTTCTAATCAATCTTTTTGCTTTAGCAAAAGTAGGTCTAGGTTTAGAATAGTTCTAGAAGCATGGTCTGATTAAATAGTTTAAATTTTGATAGATGCCATTATCTAAACCCAGCAGTATTGCTATTGTGAGTGTGGAAGTGAGTGCACATAGTGTATATTTTGTTTGAGGAGAGAGGACTTTTCTTTTTAATGAAGAAGTTTTTACATGGGTAAGAAATTGTTCAGCAGGATTGAATGCTGACCTCTGCTGGCATGGAATTTACAAGCCAACTGTTATCTAGGGATGATGTTAAAAAGGAAAATGACCTTGGGAAATGATCTGGAGTAAAACTTGCTGTCCTTTGTGCAGGGGCCTTGACAAAATGGTGTTTCTGTACTTCGAGACTCTCCTTCCACTGGCCTGTTCAGGTAGATACAGCCAGCCAGTGCTGTGGAAATAAACTAAATATTTTGTTTACAGACATGTCTTATATGCTGCTTACTACTCAAATTCTGCTTTGAATTTAGTTTTTTGTCTCTTGAATTATATCCCTATAACCTTTGAATCATTCACAGGTTATCTTTATAGATTAATTAGTTAAAATTCATTACACAGAATTTATATTAACAGCTCTCTTACAAAGTAGCTCAATACTATTGTTTCTGCTTCGCAAATTTAGAGGCAACAATACTGAAATTCTGCTTTGGGTGCCCAAGCAGAAATCTCTCTTTTCCTAGCTTTTTGAAGAGGTTAGCATTTGGGTTTAGAGCTTTGCAGCTCTAAATTGGAGGGAGCAATTGGAGGGACATCCACTTGCAGCTGTTGAGGTCACAGTGTGTCTGGGAAGCAGTTCTAGAGTTTCTGAGTTTTACAGAAAAATGAGAAACAGCGTGACCTACCTGCTTGGTGTAGTGACCTCCTGGGAATCACAGGAGGTAGGTGGCCAAAGTTCCAGTGTCCATCTGTCAGTTGAGTGCATTTCTCAGTTTCTGTGTTGGATATTGCAATTTCCAGTGTTGCTTCACTTTTGGAAAGAAAACTTGAATGGAAGTGATTGATTTGTTCCTTAGGATTTGCTGGAAGAGCCAAGCTGAACACAAAGCCACTGAAGTGTCATGATGCCACTGAAGGGGACAAGTCCAGCATGCCTGCTCTCCCCATATCACCATCTCCCTAAGCTCCTGTCCCTCCCTGACTTCTGCAAATCAGTTAAACACACTAACGTGTCAGAAAACAATACAGCTTTTCCTTCTGTTTTGGTTTTCTGGGCCATGTTGCTAAGTTTAATTGGCTTATGGAAGTGCACAGTAAACACCTGTGCTGAGAGAAATTAACTGCAAGAGGGAAAACACACATCAGACAATAATGCCTAATTACTCCTACACCTAACACTTAACATCTTGTGCAATTTAGTAGGCTAGTTGATTGGTCTAGTACTAATCTTAGGTAAGTAGTCACTCTTTGCTGTGAGAAGATGATGTACGCCTGTTCTGAGTTACAGCTTTTTCACTTGCTAAAAATGAATGTTAAATACTGAGATTTGTAGGTTCTAGTATTGTTCTGGAGAAAACATGCTTTAATTTAAAAACATTTGTTAATTCCAACATTCATGGTCATTTTAATCCTGAAATCTAATATGTTTTTGGAGGTCCATGGGAGTATCAGTAGAAGAATCCTTCACCCAGAATTATCTTCCTGTTGTTTCATTGCAAAACATGAAAATGCCATTACTGCTTAGTGCAATGGTAGAATTGTTATAATTCAAAAATCCAACCAAAGATACTTTTTTTTCCTGAAACAGAGAAATGGCTGAAGACATTTTGTTACTCTTTCCCACCCCCTTCCATCAGCTGGTGACCTTCCTTCTGACACACAAAATATTTCAGTCTTCAGTTGCTAAAATCACCCATGAGTCTTAAGTGACAGAAAATAGGATTTTTTGATGGTAGATATTTTTTACTAATAGTAAATAATTCTACTTGAGCAGCTTGTGAAAAAAAAAATCAAAACAGATTTAAAATGTACTGCTTCAGCTTCAAACTGTACAAAGCATTATTTGTATTTTGATTTTTTGAGATGTTTATCTGAAATGGAGTTAAAACAGTACTCCTGAAATGCTCCCCTTCAAAAAGCCTACTTGAGCAGCTGTGACAGGATACACTTTTGGCCATCTAAATTGAAAACAAGACTTTTGCTAAGAAGGTCAATGTAACTACTTTCCTTTTGATCTTACATCCTTGTGGGTGCCTGGGTAGTTCTGTAGGAAAAGTTTTACTGAATGAGTCAGTGCACTGAGTCATAGCATGAAGCCTGTACTGCTGTAGACTAACTAATTGGTAACAGTCTCAAATGTAATTAAAGCACAGTTGTCAGCTCTGTGTTACTGATTGACGTCCCACTGAAGTATTTTGTTTTTAGCAACTTAGATTAATTGTCTTTGCTGTTAAAATTTATGTTTTAAGATGTTTCTGTTGAATAGACCTGCCATTGCTATTATCTTTTACTATCCTCTCTGATTTTTATAGTACTCAGTTTGAATTTTTTTGCTCTGTTAGGTCACATATTCAGTAATTATGTTTTTTACCATGCCTGTGCATTTACAGATGTTTAGAGTCCTTTGAGGACTTCTTAAAGTTTTCATCATTAAGAACTGCCCTATTAGTACTGATTAATGTTTTTTCACTGATCCTAAACTCTTTAAAGCATCATTCAAAGCTTTTAAAAAATCAGACTTAAAAATAAATATATCCTTTGTTCTGTCTTGCAGATTACAGTTTCAATTTTGCTAGTTTTCACTTCTGATGTTCATCTTGTGTTGTGCCCTGTTTTATAATAATAAATGGCTTTTCTTTGCCCACCATCTCCAGGTAATTAGCAGTATTTTCCAATATCATTGGAGCCTTTCTTCTATTCTTCAGTTCCTCTGTGTGTTTCTTCCCATCATGCAGCTTAAGGCAAAGGACTATATTGGGGACATGGAACAGGACATGTCTTGAAGCTGTCTCTTTCATTAAAGAAAATAAAACAACCTTAAAGTATTGGGAGAAAAGCAAGGTTTGATTTTTTCCCTTTGGTCATTAGGGAAAACAAACCTTGCTGGATTTGTGCAGGACGCTTGCTTGTTCCCGCTGAGAAAGAGGAGTGAAATCATGAATGAATGGTTGCAGCTGAGTTTCCTATTTCTTAGAACTACTGAGACAGTAGTTTTAGACTTTAGGAAAGATCTGTGCTACTTCTATATGTAATGAATACTGACGCTGAGATGGTGAACAAACTTCTTTTTAGAGATTGGAGGAGGCAGAAGATTCTTTGACTATATATTCTTTTTCTCTTGGAGAGTTTTTTGTCTCACTAAAGCTCTTTAGATGGAAAGATACTGCTAAATCACAAGACCATCAGTAATACAGCACTTCTACAGTTCAGGAGTGTACCTGACCAGGTGCCCAGTCTCTGGCAGTGCCCAACAGCAGGAGCCTAAAAGGAGAGGAGGGGAGAGAATTATTCTTTTCCACCCTGTGAAACCTTTGTCTGACTGCAGCAATTGAAGAACTTCCTTGCAGGGGGAAAGATGAGGGTTGTATTTGTATAATATCATTGGCATGATGCTTTTTTAGAGTTTGATCTCTCTAAAAATGTTTTAAATACTAGACCTCTCTCCACAGTGTTATTCATAGTTTCAATATTTGCATGAAAGGCACTTTTTTATTTGTTCGAACTTGACGCTTGATAATATCATCAAGTTCCCTGAGCTCTTGTATTTCTGAGATAAGTGAATCATACCATCTGCTACAGCTGTATAAAAACAATTTTAATAGTCCTCCACAGAAAACTGCTGGAGCCTTCGGATGTTTTATTGGACCAGAGAGATGTCTCCTAAGGGAATCCTTTTCCACATTCCCTATTTTCTTTTCCTCATCTAAGCCCAGTTTCATATAAAGCAGCAGTGATGGAAGGTGTTCTGTTCTCTCCTGAAATGATCAGTTGGCTCTGAAATTTGTTCTTTGAATGTGATTTTATTGGTTTCTGGACTGTAGATTTCCCTCATACCAACTTTCTCCTAGGAGTGCAAGGCTCACTGATGAAGTTCTTTTTCAGCCTCCTTCCTTTGTAAAGGATTTCCTCCTTCATGCATTTTTCCTTTGTTATCTTTATCTTGGTTTAATCTGGTTTTGCTCCTTTTCTAACAGTTTTTTATGTTTCCCCAGTTTACTCTTATTCTCCATCGAAGTGTTCATTATGTTGGTTTTGCATGTTATCTAAATTCTAAGAACTCAGTTTTTATGTAGGTTTATGGCTGTAACTCCTTAATGTATGTATTTGTTCTATTTCATCAGTTTGTGAAGATGCTTAGATGTTTTGAATATGGTCACCAAAATCATATTTATCCTAGAGACTAGCAATAAAATTCGTTCTTGAAGAGTAAAATGCAGCATATTTCAAAGCATCTTTTTCAATTTGAAAAAAGCAGCAAAGATCTAAAGCAAACTTTTCACCTGCTTTACAGTCACTGAGGAGACTAAAGCTCTACTTGGAAGTACTCTGTTTCTAAATAAAATTAGATAAGTTTAGCTGATATGGAAGATTTTTTTCCCTTGCTCTGTGCAGGAGATTTAAGACAAGATTTCTGTGGTGGAAAATTGTAGCTTGGATTTTAAACTTTGTAATTCGGGAACTGTTGTATTGTGGTTTGTACAGTAGTACAAGCTACAGCAGTAGTTTTGCTGATAAAGTTGATTACTTTGTAAAATATTAGTCATATAATTGTGATTATAGAGTTAAAAGTGGTGATAGTTTCCTCTTTGTTCTCATCCCATTTCTCACACACCATTGGCAAATACTTTTTTTTGGGTTTTAGCACTTCAGAATACTTTGGATTAGGTTATTGCTTGGCAGAATCAGTGTGTTCTAAGTTAGAGTACTGAAGATGAAGAAACAATATTCTTCATCTGTTAATGGGATTTTTGTATCCGTACAGAAGTCTGGAAAATCTCACCAGTAGTGGGATTGTTATTTGCTTTAGGTGGAGGAGTGTTTATATACACTAATTAATAAACCATGCTTTTTGAATTGTGTGGGACAATGCTTTCTTCATAACACAAGTCAGTAATTAATGGTGATAATATACTTAGTAGAACACTTAAGTGTTTAGAGGTTGTCTTCTGTGTACATTGACATATTGCATGTTACAGCCAATGGTTTTGCCTTGCTGTGGTAGATGGATTGCTTTTACAAATGTTGCACAAAATTTCTAGTGGATTAGTTTGTTCTTCCAGACAGGAAAGGAAAAAATATAATCACTAAGTGGAATCAGTAGCACCAATCTTGGAAGTATTTGTTAGTCTTTTATCTGCTGGTAGAGAGAATAATTAGAGACTCAAGACTTAATTTCAGCAAAGGTTATAAAAAAATTCTGTCTTGTTGACCTGTCTCTGAGTGGGCACGAATAAGTGCTCAGAACCTGATGGAGCTGGCATTTGGAAAATCCAGAAGATAAATTTTAACACCTACTAGGGCATGAAACAATTAAGGTACTAACTTGAGAATAGGTTCAAAGACTGTAATAGTTAAAATAATTTAACAAACTCTCCAGTAAATACAATTGGAAACATATTCTTAGTCCTGTGTTTTTTATGGTTCTGTAAACCATTTTCCTATATAGTTTAGGAATGTCATTATTTTTGCTCAGCAAGTCAGGTTACTAATTTTTTATTTGAGTAGTATATTAAAATATATACATGCTGAAAGCAAAATAATGGAATACAAGTGTCAAGTTATCAAAAACAGCAATGGCATTATTTTAAAGCAAATATTAACACTTGTATAAAACAGTGATTATTACCATAAGCAGTGTGTATCCCTATGGTTTTTCTGGGAGCAAGAGCTCCCAGTTGCTAGTTCCCATATATCAAGCTAAGTTTAAAAATATTGCCCTGGGTTTGGCCAGAACAAGGTTAATTTCTGCAGTAGCCAGGAAGAAGCATGATTAGGACATGGAGCTTATTCTGTACCATCTCCTGTCACTCTTAGGGGGAGGTGGAAGGGACTCACTCTGTTCTGGAAGAAGGGTTCCTTTGGGTTGAGGAAGTGTGGTGGAGGGAACTGTCTGGTATTCTCTGTTATCAGGGATACTTTTCCATGTAAATAATTTCTTATACCTTTTGTTATTAATATTGTTGCTGTTAATGTTTGTTTTCTTATATTTTTGCTGTTTCCAGTAAATTGTTCTTTCCTCGACCTGTGATCTTTACCTCTTGTGCCTTCAATTGTCATTTCCTCTTTGTCTTGTGCCTTCAATTGTCATTTCCTCTTTATGTCTTGTGCCTTCAATTGTCATTTCCTCTTTATGTCTGGTGCCTTCAGTTCTCAATTCCATCCTGCCCCAGCTTAGGAAAGTTTGGGAGTCTCTGTGATTCCTTTGCAATACTGGTGGCCTGTGTAGTGTTTATGGAACATGTTTTATTTGATTCCTTTTAGAAGCAGCCATTAAATCTCATTTCTGGAACTGACTAGGTTTTCATAGCTGTGGTTACATTTAAACAAGTATAATGCTGAAAGAGCAAAAATACTAAAAACAATATTCTGTTTCAGGCAAATTTACTCAGTAAATACATTTTTCTGTCTTTTGTTTCTCAATTTTATTGGCCACATTCAACACATTCATCAACTGAAAAGTTTTGGTGCAAATATCTGATACATTCAGTGCTTTCAATATCTGAATTTTATTCATAATTCGGTGGTAATTAGAATTTGTGTGGTGTGGGGTTTCTTTTGTGATTCTGTGTGTGATGTTTATGTTATGTTTAGAGATGTCCCCTTTTTACTGTTTATATTCCTAATTTCAGAAATATAAAATGCCTGTACATTTTGACCAGAATATTTGGAGAATTTATTTGTGCTTACCTGTGAGTTAAGGGACCTACTGGTCTGTTCCACACATGATACTTGACTTTGCAATGCCTGTGTAAGTGCTGTCTCTTCATCAAAGTGAGCTGTAGTGTGGACATTTGCAGTCTTTTTTCTCATACAAGTTCCAAAATTAGTCAGCTTCCTGGGTTTCTTCAGCAGAAGCTATATCAAATGGCTTGGATCTTCTAGAGGATCTTTGTAGGTTCATATCCTGCAATGTGACATGCTACTTTATTTTAGCAGAAATACAGTATCTGTTGGATAGAGTAGGGTGAAATCTTCTCTCTTCTGTTTTTGCTGAGCTGTTTTCATGCAGATCCCTGAGAATAAAATTTACGATCGCTCATGCTGTCAAAAGTAATTTGCAGAGTCTGGGGGGATAAGGGATATAGATTTTTTGGTAATGGGATGTGACCTCTTAGGAAGAATTGCCAGTAATAATTCCTTGTAGTGTAGATGTACATGTGATACTGACAAGGTTCCCTCCCATGTTGCATCCTGTAAAGGATGCTGATAGTGAGACTTGATCCAGTTTTCATACCTGATATCCTCTGGTTGGTTTCATTTTAAACCTGAGCAACTGGAACATAGCAACAGGAAACCAGTCCTCTAGTCTTTATGCCAATTTTTGAATTAAATATTATTTAATGTTTTCTGGAGAAAATGTCTGTACTGCAGGCATTAAAATTAACCTTCAGACTACTTTCTGTTGTTAAAGTTGTACTTCAGCTTTTTTTTTTTTTTAGGAAGCAGAATGGGATTGAAGCATAGAAAAAACCTTCTTTTTTGGAGTTGGGTTTTTAAATGTAATTTAAGAATCTTGCACTGTCATTTTTTCCAAATGCTTGTAATCAGAAAATGCTGATTAACAGGGTCAGCTGAAGGTTCAGTAATGTAAGAGTTTGTCAAAGTGGACTCAGTGAAGCGTACACTTCAGATTCTTGTGGACATAATTCCATTCCTCCGTGATGTGTATGTATATATAAAATATATATATGTATATAAAACATTATACTGCCAGGAAGAGTGGACAACATATGCATTATTTTTATGGAAAATTAGTGTCATGTATGAATTGTAGGTCATGACTGCTGTAGTGGCAAGCATGACTGTCTTGTGCATTGCTTTTAGGAAAGCTTAAACTGATCTGAGGTATCAGGTTTTGGTTGTTTTTGCTCAATGAACCTTTATTGAGTTCTAATTTGCCTTTGTATTTGTCCAACTGCACTTAGGTGATATTTGTGACCTCCCTGCCTCTGCTCTCTGTTTTATCAGTAGTACTTTTGACTTTGCCATTTTTTTGCGTGAATTTTGGTACAATTTCTGAGCTGTTGGTCATTCCAAGTTGTGCTGTTGCCCTTCTCTGTAACTCTGGTATGTTGCTGTTTTATTACTTGCTGCTGAATAACATCTGCAAGATAGCCAGTTTATCATGGACAGGAAAGAAATAATGGTGCTAGGGTTTACATTAAGGTGTTTAACTTTTCCTTATAGTGATTTTTAGGATGATGACATACCTATGGTATTTAGAGTAGACATTACTATTTTTGAGTGATTCCACTCATTGGAAGAAAATTGAGGACAGTTCAGATTGGTCAGCAACACTCTTATGTGCTCTCATTTGTATGTTGTTTGTACAGGCAGAGTAGCAGGGTGCATCCACCTGGATAAGGATGTTGTGTGGCTAAATATAGTGTGTATTCAAAACAGAAGAATGTTCCCATCTTAAAATAATTTAATAACATAAGAAATTATGTAAGAGTTTATTAAGAAGAAGTGTATACCACTAAGATAAACTTTTAATCCTGTATCCTCTTTGAGCTCTGGAATGTCTAACATGGATTAGACCACACTTGGTGGCTCAGATTCTGCTTGTCAAAGAGATCATTTACAACTATAACTGCTTTTTAATTTTTCTTTTCTTGTGCAACTAACTTTTGGATGAATATACAGGGTAAAGCTAACAGTTCCAAAACTCACAGACTCATCTAGTTGTGCACTAAGCACTGTAGGTCTGAAGATAAACACATTTAATTGCTTTGTGCTGAGGGAGGTGACTGCTTATCTGTAATTACATGGAATTGGTATCTGTTATCTGTATGGCCTTTCCTACTCTGTCATATTAATTTGTTTGATCCTGAGTTAGATAACTTTTTGTTTGAAAAGAACTGTAATGTATGTGTGCACAGATCATAAAGCAAATTAGTTTTGCTAATGGTAATTCCTTTGGTCTTTAATAAAGGATCATGGCATACAAGCATCAGTATACAAAACTGAGTAAAACAATTTATTTGCAGGCAATAAATAATGGACAAAGGGAACAAGAAAATTTACTGTATTTATACTCTTTCTTCTTGTAGTAAAAGCTGTCTTATTTTCTGTGTATTTGTAGGGATTTTAAAAAGTTTTTCCAGTAGGATGTAAGTATCATTGGGCCCGTGTGTTGTGTTTTCAAGCAATGCAGTGTTAGAACTGGTTGATTAAACCACTGTCTGTATCTGATCTATGTTATTGAGTGAGATGTGGTTGCTCTGTGCTTCTTGTTTCAGTGAGCTAACAGATGTGAGCCAGACCAGCTCCTCCCTGTGTAAAATGCTGCCACAGGCAGTACTTTGTTGGTAAACAAAGAGTGTTATCAGAAAGTCAAGTTTGGTATGTTGCCTCTTTCCAGCTTTTGATTTATGATAGTATCTGTACTTTCATGTTGAAATGCAACCAATTAGTTCAACAACTTCAGTGTAAAATGTGATTTATTATGTTCTTAATCCACTTGTTTATTCTTTTTGTAATTAGAATTAGCAGCTTAACATCTTATTTTTTTAAAAAATAAAACCTCCAGTCCTAAAATTTGCATAATTTAGTCCTGCCATTGTATTCCGTGATTTCCACCACGGTATTCTTTATTAAAATACACAGGTGATAGAATTGAGAATGTTTTTGTCTTAAAATGGAAGTAAAGGGACCCTTGTTCAGATGGCAGATTGTGCACGCATGTTCTTTTTCTCTGACTTATATCAACACTTTGAAGATACTTTATTACTATAATTGCATGCTGCTAAGACTTCTCATACTACTATTGAACCACCTGTACATTTCCCACAAGAGACTGGGAATTCCTGGTGTTCAGTTTTATGCTCTGAAGGGCCAAGTAGATCATATGAAAACTGTATAATTCTACAAGGTTTTTATGCTAATTATTTTTGTCAGGGGTGAATGTCAAATTTTGTTTTGATTGCTGTATTAATGTAATAAAGTGTATAAAAGTAAATTACAAGTCATGCTGTTCTCACTAGGAGTTTAAACTCATATTTGTGGTAGGAAATTAATCTGGTTTTAATTGCCTGTGAGTCTGAAGCATGTTCCTTTTTGTAAAGCTGATCTCACATAAATATAAATCAGTAACTGCCTGTTCTTTAATTATGTATTAGTGTATTGTATCTGCATAGCAGATGAGAATATGAGCATCTCCAGTTACAGTGTATTGGAGGTCATTAAATCTTCTCTGTTCGATGAAGTTTAGTAGCACTGCATTTCTAAATACTGAAAAATGAACTATGTTGTTACTTGTTTTAGAGTGTGATTGTGTTTAGCTACAGTTAGAGAGTTAATTTATCAGTAAAGTTATGGGATTTTTTTACAATATGGTAAACAATTGCTGAAAAATATACTATAAAATTGCAAAAAAAATTTGAAAGTAATTGTAAAATATTTTGAGGTATTTTAATGTAAAATAAAAGAAAAATGAAGTATTTGAAATTTTTTTTTGGTATTCAATAAATATGTGGCTCAATTCTACCATGGTCCAAAAATATTCCATTAATTTCTTGAAAAGAGGATTAATGTAACCTACATTCCTGGTAGCAGTGTTTCTTCTTCCCTCACCATTTTACACTTGATCTTGCCAAGGAAAAACATTGTTGTCTTTTCTGAGTTCATAGTATGATAAAGACTTCAATTGCATGACAATTTTCTTATGTGAAGAGACTTCTGTTGCATATGTCAAGGAAAACATGGTACTTCATGTTGTTTGGGGGCTAACATTTCTAAAAAGATAACAAATCCCATGTTACTTTGGGTTTCTGCATGTGTGATTTAAACATTCACCTTTGGATGGTGAGGTTCAGCTTTTTAATATGTTTCTATATGAGTTATTAAAGATAAGTAATATATTAAATATATATTAAAATAAGTAGAGAGAGAAGAAGAGAAGAGAATTTGCTGAGTTGGTTACTGAAGAAACAGTTAATATAACTTACTGCATGAATGATGTTAAAACCTAATTGGAGGTTATTCCCAGATGACTACCTTTTGACTTTCTCTTGTGTAAGAATAATGTATTTGAAATTTATTTGAAAATCTGTCAAGAGGTCTCTTTTTTTTTTTCTTTTTTCTTTTTTTAATAGCAATTACTTAATCAGTAGGGAATGTTAAGTGAAATAATATTACTGAGAGAAAACTATTTAAAATGTTTGGATGAGTAGATTTTTTGATGTTGAGGGTAAATGACTCTTAACAGCAACTTTCATTCATAGAATTGGTAAGTTTGTGCAACTTATGATCTTGGATTGACACTTCAGCCAAAGATGAATGATAAAAAGACATAATTTTTCAAGGAAATTTTATTTTTCTGGAGAGAGCCTTGGGTGTTGGTTGGGTTTTTTTGTGTGATTTTGATTTTTTTTGAATTGGTTGAGGTTTTATTTTATTACTCTGCTATGTTCAAAATAAATTGAGCATATAATTGCATTGTTATTTTCCTGTAAAAGTACAATTAGAAGAAAGGACTGTTCTCAGTAAGTATTATTTACAATGTTACGAATTTTTAGCTGTTGACTGGAGAATATTTGTGAGATTTCTGTAGGGTTTTAAGCATGCCAGTATGATCAGAGTTGTAAGCTGAGTCCAGCCATGAACTTCAGTTGACAGAAAAAAGACTCCATATGTCTTTCAGACGAAAAGTGATCCTACTTCCATTAGTCTCTTTTAAATAGATTGTTTGTTACCATAATAAGATGTTCCAAAGTCAACACCGACCCTTTGGATTGTTCTGTGTAACTGAGCTGGTGTAAGTGACTTTACCTGTGTGTGACTTTGCACTGGCACTGCAATTAATAGGTTTGGGGTTTTTATTGGTTTGCAAGTGTTCATTTGCGTAAGTTTTTAAAGAAGCGCTTTTTATTTTTATTCTTACTTAAATACATTCACAGTGACCTGAGGGGAATGGTTCAAAGTTCCATTTGTACTGCATTCTTTTATTTGCTGCACACAATGATCATCATAGTTTGTTCAGAAATAATTGTCTGCAACTTAAAATGCAAAGTGAAATAGATTCTAGGTAAGGAGATTTGGAGTTATTTCCTTTTCATCTCTGACAAAATTATACCTTAAAAGTGCCTTTAAAATTATTCCACAATTAAAATTTAGCTTCCTGTTGGTTATTTTAATTTCCTGGACTTGTTGTTCGTAACATGTGTTATGAAAAGACAGTCCTAATTTTTTTTCCTTTTCTGGTATATTTGGTCATGATTAAATTGCTCCATGACATGTGGTTTCAAAAGTGATGAGCTGCAAAACAAAGATTTTCTGCATAAATCTCACATAATGATTTTAGACCCATATGTTTGGCTGTACATTGCAAAAAGTGATTGTAAGATTTCTTCAAAAAAGCTCACAGTCCGTGTAGGAAAGAAGATGAAATGGTGATTGTCTGCTTTAGTGGGAAATTATTGACAGAATTATATGTAGTGCATATATAGTGGTGTAAGAAATGTTGAATACATGGTAGGTGTGTAGGAGAATTTTTTTCTTTAATGTAAAAAACTTAGCTTTTCAATTATTGTTTTCAGTGTATCTAAACAGTACTTTTAACATGTTTGTCATGTCAGAGAGCTCCAGGGAATAATCTACACTGACACAATTTGATGAAAATCAACAGTTTGTGGAAATCTTGATTGTAGGCTTGAGTTGTGCATGCCTTGGAGGTGACTTGGAGAAGGAGGGTAGGAGAAATGTAGTGTTTATTTTGTTGGTGAACAATTTCAGTAGTGAATGAGGTTTAGATCAGATATCAGGGTGAAAATACATAAACCTGACACTTTGGCTTTGTTTTAAAATACTTTGCTACAGAACAGGTTTTAGAGCTCTGTGGTACTTGGTTGTCCAGGTTCTGCAGCCTGAATTAATTTTCATTGTATAGAATTTGATGCATATATGTACAGTTTAATGTTAGTAAAAAGCATTAGCTTCAGTTTCTGGAGATTGTAAATTAATTTGGACAAAATCTTTCTGTCTGCTTTTTCTTTGTTGATATAGAAAGCTAGTTGTATAATTACATACTATATAAAGTTATTGAACACAATGTTTTTAGTGTTCACTGGTATGCATATACTGAATGGAACTATATATATATAATCTCCTTGTGCATTAAAAATAGTATTAAAAAAGAAAATAATAATATTTTTCTGTTCCTAGAATTACTATGTAGTATGTTGCTGCATGCAACAGGGCAAGTTTTTTTCTGGAAACCTTTTTGTTTCTCTGTCCACTTGGACAATTATCTTAAATTTAAAGCTCTTCATTATCTCCATACATTCCTGTTTTTTCAGGTGCATCGTGGTGAATTCAAAGCATTTTGATGAAGTAATAAAGAAGTGGAATTAAGGAAAAACCTCAACAATATACAAATCCTTTTAGCCATATCCCAAAGAATGTCAGAATAGCTGTTAGAAAGGCCTGAATGAAATGTTAGTAACTTAATTTGGGTACATGTTATGGATCTCAAGCAACAGAACCTTTTTGTCCTGTCTTCTGCCAAATAGACCAGATGCATTTTAGGGTAAAAAATATTTTCTTATCCACTGAAGTTGTAATTTGTATTCAGAAAACTGGTTGGAATATCATGAGGTGTATCATTTATTGTCATTAATTCCTACTGCTAGCTGGGAAGAAGGAGGCAACAAATCAGAACAGTCTAGATTGGTAAGTCTGGTTTTTAAGCACAAACTTTTTCAAATGGTACTTTTTCCTGCTAGTAAGATTTTGTGCATGTGTGTGAATTTATGCATTTCCCTAGCTGTGTTCTCATTGATACTCTGGTGGAGTCAGACCTGGTGTATTTGCTCCCTGATGTTTCCCTTTGTTCTCCATGCATACCAGCCTTAACGTTTGTAATTCTGCTGGAGACTGATTATGGAGTGAACTGTGATTTTGGGAAGGTTGCCTTCTTAAACCAGTGTTTGCCACTATCTCCTACCAGATGCTTATTTAGGATTTTGGGTATTCTAAGTCCTGCCTGTTGGCTGGAATAGAACTGGAAGTCTGTTTGGTGGTAGTATAAGTTCTGTTTAATGCTCTTGTTTAGCAGAATCCCTGTATTTAGATGATAGGAAGAAAATAAGTTGAAGTTTGGATGTATTTTTCCTTCCTCTTAGAAGGAAAGTCCTTAGAAGGAAGTTTGTCCTTCTGGTTAATTTTCTCTCTGTATTTATTGAAACTACAGGTTCAGTGAGGTTGTTTTTAACAAAGGCCATCACTGAGCATTAATTCTCAATTTTGAGCTCTGCAGAAGGAAAATAAAATACTGAGGAACTGAGAAGAGACTGCCTTTTCTCACAGTGGACTTGAAAATATGTGCCCAAGCAATAGTCTGTGTACTTTGTTCAAGAAACACTGACAACAGTAACTATTTTTAAAATGTCTCTATTCATACCTTTGCAGTGACTAGTTGTGAAAGATATGGAAATAAAAGGATAAAGCAGATTGACTATTTCTTGGGAAAAAAAAAAAATCACTGCTAGAAAAAGATTCCGATGGAATTTGTTGTCACTGGTCCCTGCTTCTATTCAGCTTGTTCTACTTAGTGTATATTAAATAGCTGAGTGACTTAAAATAGTAAGCTGTAGAAAATCCAAGGTATTTGAACAAGAGGTCAGATATATTTTATTGCACTTAGAGTTGATATTTGAAGAATAAAGCAGAGTGGAAAACAAGTTGTGTTGTGACAGTGAACAATTTCTGTTGTGAATAACAAGGAAATTCAGACAGCAAGTTTAGGGAACATGACTCATAGAAACACCAGAAGAATGAAGAAGCAAAAAGCATCTTGCAATGTGTTGATTATTTTGTTTATATTACTTTTCTGTTCTCAGGATTTTTTTTTCCACAAGGAGATGGAATAGATACAAATAAAATAAGAATAAATACTGTGATCCAGACCAACAGCGCCTGGCAATGCAGTAATAAATATTTATTGTTAGCCTTAACAAGCATCCTAGTATTTTGACCTTCTTTGCATTTTCAAGCAAACACTAGCTCTCATTTCAAGTATGAAAAACCTATTATTGTGAAAAATGTTGGCTTGTCATCCCACTGAGAAAGATCAGTAAAAACAGAGAGAGGCAGTATGATCTAGCTTTGATTGGCTTGTGATGCACAAGCTGATGGTGGCTTTAATATTACAGAAATATTACAGAACCTGTTTCTCTCGTTGTGTAACCATTGTTCTCATCACGTCACCATTCATTTTTGTGAACCTGCTTTTGTTAGACTATTCAGTATAATAATACTCCAAGGAAAATGATTGTTACTTTGACATTTGCATGGATTTCAATTGAATGGAAAAAAATCTCCATTTTATTTTTATTTTCTCAGGCAGCAGTTTCCAGGTGTTTCCTTTTGTTCTAGGCAACATAGCTTGGATGCTGGGTAGTTGTTCTTCACTTTTTCTTTGTAGTATGTTTTAAATAAATCAGTAGTCTGTTCCCCCACCAAGCCTGCAAAACAGAGGAAAGAGTACCATTTTCAGAACAAATATGTTATGCAAGTTTCTTGAAAAGATTCTAATTTCATAACTGATAAAACTGAAAATATATTAATTTCATAATTGTCATTCTTTGTAAGTCTTTTTTTTTTTCTTCTGGAAGATGAAACATGAATAGTGAGGTACTGGGGCAATGTTCTGGGCTGTTGCAGCAGGGTTTGTGGATATATTTCTTCTTCCACAGGAAAGTTCTGTGATTCTAGTTTATAGTTTGTGAAGGCCAGTTTTGGGTGGAATGTCCTCCATTAGGTGTGTATCACTGTTAATATGTTACATATTGTATTGATATGGTGCTGGCAAAGCGTGTGATTTTTTCAAGTTAATTTTTATTCTGCTCGTATTTTAAGCTTGGCATTCATGTTGTTTTCTATCCTTCTGCTCGTGTTTTAAAGTTTTCATTTATGTTGTTTTCTATTCTGAAAACAGCATTACTTGGTTTTTGCACCTCAAGAACTATGTCTTTCCCATTAGGTAAAAGAGGTAACTGTTTAGGTAGGATTCTTTTTCCTTTTTTTTTTTTTGCTATTAAGTAGCTTTGAGTAACATTTTCCGCTGAAAACTACATCTGGACTAATTTTGATACATAATACTGGAAATGGCAAAATTTAATGAGTTTTACATTATATAGAGATCATGCACTATAATTTATGTAGTGTCAGTTTCTTTCCATGACATGATACCTGTCTACATTACCTTCTAAGTTTGATGACTCTTATGAGCATTCAATTTGGGAGCAGTACTGCAAAACTGCTACTCCTGCTCACTATATTTGAATGGCTGCCACTCAGTGGAATGTTTCTTTAGGCAAGAAGGGGACAAATGCCAACAGCAAGGATAACAAGAGTATCAGAGGGGAGTAATTGTGCAGTTGTCTCTTCTGTGGTTGTGTGTGAAATCATTGAAGGAAGTGCAAAATGGGGCTGGAAGAAGGAAAGGCATTTTCCCTGGAAGGTTGTTTTGAGGCTGATTTTTATTTATTTTATTAATCAGAGAAGTTGGAGGTAAGATGGTTTAGGTGATCACGCTTGCTGAAGGCACGTGAGGTGGTTGTTGTGAACAGAGATTTCAAATTTATTTTTTAATAGAAAAAGTGGATAAACAGGACTGTGGATTGAATAAATAATTATGCAGTGCAAGGTCACTTTTTTGGGAAATAACTGTCTTTCTGTTTTTAGACCAAATTAATTTTATGTGTTGGAAAGAGCCATGGTAAATGCCTTATGTGTGCTAGTTTATCATAACGTATTAATGATATTTTGTTGTTGTGTAAGTGTGAGCGAGGTGAGACAGTTTGTCTGCACAAAAGGTAAATGGCAGGAGTTTGTCACATGGTCAGCAATGGAAAACAGGGACTGCTCATGAAGTGTTGATGCCCAGGATAGAAGATTGTTTGGCATGAGACTTCGTGTCCTACATTCTAACTCAGTATGCCTTAGATATTTTGTACAATTTGCCAAAGTGTTTTGGAGATGTTGTCCAATATATTGAAGTCCTCTTTCAGACAATGTCAGGGTTGTGAGAGGGAGAAAAAATATTTTTTGAAAGAACATCTGCTGGAGTGCTTGAAATAGTTAAGGTTAGTAGGGGAAAATAAAGTTGTACATATAAAGGATCAAATTACTTTTAAAAGGATATAAAGTTCTTGCCTTTAAAAAGAAAGAATGAGGAGAGTGGAAAATACTGGAATAGTGAGTTTTTAAGTATAAGTATTATGCTGTTTGAATTTATATGTCATGTTTGAGTTTCAATTTTGTGTAAGTTCTGCGATCTCATTTTGTTACACAGCAAAGGAAAAATATTCACAAAGGCTATTAAGTGTTGTGGACTAAACTTTATTACATGTGGAACATAACCATTAGAGGAATTACATATCAGTCTTAGTAAAATGAAATGCTTAACAGGTATTTACTGTGAGGACTTTTCAGTAAAAAGTCTTATATACAAAAACTCAATCTCTTTGTATGTCTCTAACTGTACTAGAGCTAGTTGTAAAATGAAAGCTGTGAAATTTTTGTTTGTTGCTCTCTGTATGTCATAAAGAGCCAAATGGTTTCTAAAATGTACAGTCACAAAATGATTATAAAATTCCCAAGGGGACTCTGATGGGACTGTCATAACTTAACAATGGAATTGTGAGTCACTGCAGGAGAAATTAATGTAATAATATTTTCTAGTATTTATAGGACCAGGAGGATAAAATGTCATTTAATTTTATTTGATTAAAAACTAGTAGGCAGGAGAGAAAGAGGAAGAAAAAAAATGATGCATCTTTTGTTTCAGGCATGAAAGATGGATGTTATATATAAGAAAGATATTCTGAAGCAGGATATCACAGTGATTAATTTCAAATCTGATAAATGCTCCAAAATGGTCATGTTAATATCATAATAATTCTATTTGATACCTTAAGGTGATAGTTATTTTTTTTTTTAGGTTCTAGATGCAAAGTGTACCTTTTGAGTGGAACAGCTAGATTTATGAGGAATTGAATGTGGTTTGAATCAGATCTGCATCCTCCTGTATCTAGTGCTCTCAGGTTAAAGATCATGTCTTAAAAGTTTGGTTGGTTTGTGTTGGCTCTTTCAGAAAGGGCAGTGGAATTCAGTAATTCAGTGATTCAGTAATTCAGTGATTCAGTAATTCAGTAATTCAGTAATTCAGTAATTCAGTAATTCAGTAATTCAGTAATTCAGTAAGCAGGAGCTCATTCACAGTAGGTGCTTGCACGGATTCTTAACTAAAGCTTTTCAATACTGTCACAGTATTGAGAGTTTGTCACCATGTCATGGTACAATGACCCCTATCCTTTCTCTTCTCTGCATTGCTAGTATTTGTTTTTGGTTTATTTCAAGATCTTGTGTGTGTTTCATTAATATGCAGCATGTAAAAAGGGCCTGTCAAGCTTAAAGCTTATCAAATTTAAAATGAATGAAAGCAGAAGCAGATACCTGTGAGGAAAGGTGAGACTGTTAAACAAAATATAAGTGTTCTTGAATGAGCTATAAGATTTTCAAAAATTCATCTGGAAATAAAAACCTCAGTGTTACATATTGCTTAAAAAAGCAAAATTGTCTGGAGACTTGGCCAAAAAGTTACCTAAGTTATTTTTTCATATTCTGCTGTTCAAACATGATGAAACAAAGGACTTTCTCTGTAGTAGGGAAGTGTTGGTGAAAGAAGGATTGAATCTGTTCAACACTTCCAGAGATGACCAAAGAAGAGTTAGATGTTTAGAAGGCAAAGAGACCTGCCAGAAATAAACAAGTAGTTAAGCATATTAGTGGGAAAAGACTGTTTTCTGGAAACTCATGTTACTGGTGAATTTCAGTGGAATAAAATTACTATTCCAAAGTTTCAAAGATAGAAGTAGCACTTCTGACACTTCCTCTGCCTTCCGTGACTCTTCCTGCCAACACCGTAGGTCTGTTTTGGGAAAGAAAATAGTGATGTTTTTGAAAATTTTCATCTTAGTTTTCTAACTATGATAGAGAATAAGAGCACTTGTTTTTTTAAATGAAACAAAACAACCAAACCCAGCCATGAAGACGTGACTCATGGTGATTAAACTTTTTTTTTTCAAGAGGAATTATGATGTAATTTAGATTGGTTTTGATTGTAATGTGTTGCTGCAGAAGAAGTGCAATCCTAAATGACACTTGGGACTCCTGTGATTAAGTTTTTTTGAGTACATTTCTGAGTGGGTTAATCTTATGCAAAAAAAAAGAAAAAAAAAAGGTGGTTTTAATTTTCTGTTGCTCCTTCACATATTTCTAAAGGGATTTTTCAAAATGGATTTCCCTACAGAACTAGAATATAAAAGTTAGAGGTTTGTTTATTGCTTATGTACACTACTTCTGGTAAGGATTAAATGGAAATAACTTGAGTGAAAATCAAAGCATAACAGATATACCCTGGAAATTTTAAAAGTAATTTAAAGTAATTTTCTAGAATGCATGTTCATCTTTTCAATTTTCTAAGCAAAGTGCTGAGTTAAAAATTACATTTTTATATTAATAATTTTCATTGAAAGGAGATAATAAAAAAGTATCTAATTAGTTTAATATCCCACTCAGTAGCCAGTATTGGAGTTTTTTGAGCATAGTAGAAGTAACAGTACAATGCAAAGAAAACCCAAACTGGTTGTAATCTTTGTCATAAGAGAGCTTCTCTGAATCTTAGTGGTATGTGAGAACCTACAGAGAACATGCTTGGAATTTTTAGCTTATGCAAGTATATTTAAAATCTAGCTGAATTCTTATGTTCAGATGTGTTAAAGAAACAACTATATTTTTAACTGTTTCAGTTTTGTCTTTATAAATTAGTTTCAATGAGTATACTTTTGTTTTTGTTATGGCAGAAGATAAATCAGAATGCTTAGATTGTGAGAGCATTTATATAGTATGGGTGGTATGTCCTTTGTAGCATAGTTTTCTCTTACAGATAATGCTTGCAAAAAAATTCTGCATAAGTGCTTTATTTTTAATATGAGTGATGCAATTTAATGTTGGGTGATCACCCAACTAAATTTTGTTTCCTTCAGTAGCTTTGTAAAATATTGTAGGAAACTTTTGCTTCTAGAGCATAAACTTTTGCTTCTAGAGCATAAGCTCAGGAAACATGATAGTATAGCACAAAGAAACTGTGTTAAATAATGCAACCACAGTAAATAATTTAGCCACAGTAGAGTTATATTATTTGTCTCATAAGTATTTTTTTAATTTTCTTTTTTTTTTAAATTTATTTTCATGTATATGTCTTTATGTTTTCTAAAAATGTTTCTGGAAAAATGTTTGGGTGTTTATTCCCTTTGAATTTCTGTTCTTATCCAGTGAAATTTGTGGTTGAATCTTAGTTCTTTCAAAGGTTAAATTGGAAAATTTCACTTATAAGGTGCTTACCCTTGGGGTGTATAAGTTGTGAGAATAAGTTTAGTTCATATTAATTTCTATTTAATATGTTTGTAGCTGATAAGTAGTTTTCAAAACTACTTTCACATAAAAAATAATCTGAGAAGTGGGAAAAAAAACCCCATGCAGATATTAATATTGAAGTATATGGAGAATTTGTTATTCAAGTTTAGCTTGAATAACAGAGGTAAGTTCAACAGAGGTAAGTTCAATCAACTGAGAAAAAAGACTTATGGGAATACCAAGGTGCAGAGAGTAAGTCACATTTGTACTTTGGTTTAGATACATTGTCATAAAAGCAATAAAAATCCTTTTCTTTCTGTGCTCCAGTATGCTTTCCCTAGACTATAGACTTATAGATTGTTACTTAGTAATTTGAAAAGAAAATATTTCCTAAGTAGAATTGCAGTCCTACAACCACTGCATTGCTAAGTGGAGAGCCAGTTATTTCTGTCAGCAAAAATAGTTCCTGACTTTTAATCAGTCAAGCACCAGTGTTGTGAGGCCAAAGGAGGAAAGGGCATGGGGCAGCTTCCAGAAACACTGCTGCTCTTTTACAGGTAAGAGAACACTTAACACTTTATTAAGCACTAAGTTCTACTGATTTTCTCCCCTTGGTGGGCATCTATAGCCCAACTTTCCCTGGTTCAAGGTGGCTGGCTGTGCCCCAGGGCACTGTTTCTTGGGAAGGTCTCAGGAGCAAAGCCTCTGGGTCAGCCTGTTGGTCACACCAACACTGACTCTAAAACCTCTCTAGAAGGAATCTAGAGAGAATCTAGAAGCTGCACAGCTGTCAGGAGAGCAGGCTTCACCTTTCCAGAGTCCTCTTCAGCTGCCTTTCTTCTTCTTCCTTCCTTTCTCAAGCTGGGACCAGTTGGAACCTGCTTACCAGTTCTTCAGTCTGCTGCCTTTGCTGCAGACATTCTCCTCCGTGATGTGGCTGGGGGTCAGCAGCCTTTTCCAGTCACTTCATCTCACTGAGATTTGATGTCACAGTCATGAGACAGAAGGTGTTTTTTTTTTGTTTTGGTGTTGTTTGGTTTGGTGTTTTTATTTGTTTGTTTGTGGATGTTTTTGTTTTTGTTGTTTTGTTTATGTATTTGTTTATTGGTTTTGTTTTTTTTTAGTAAAAGATTATTCTGACCTAACTGCAATTCTGCACAAAACACAAAAAGTATTTCCAAAAAGGCAATGTTGTATTTTCCTCTAGCACCTGAGGGAGGTTATCAAAATAAGTTTTAAATGGACCATCAGTTTTTCAGTGCTCTGAGGTAACAGGTGTTTGTTTTTCACTCCAAGCTCTTCCTGGACATGACGTTTGGGGCCGGGGGTCACACAGCCGCTCTCCTGGAGCGAGCCAGCGGCGTCACCGTGTACGCCCTGGACAGGGATCCCACAGAATGGCCCAGCAGAGTTTTAAATGGACCATCAGTTTTTCA
>WBND01000785.1:113352-123832 GCA_013398595.1 Tychaedon coryphoeus
TCACCGTGTACGCCCTGGACAGGGATCCCACAGCCCACAGAATGGCCCAGCAGCTTGCACAGACCTACCCGTGAGTGTCTGCTTCTCTCTTAAGTGTGCTCGAGATAAGGTTGATGCTTTGGTGTTTTATATGCAATTCAATATATTTTTACAGTTTTTAATATCTTACTATAGAATAGCATCCTATGCGGTATGTACCCTGTTAAATAGGAGATCCAATTCAGTTTGTTTATGAAGCATGCAGCTTCTTCATAGGTTTTTGGGGTTAAATGTGTGTTTTGCAGTTTTAATTTTAAGCGTGCATCAAGTAGCTAATTTTATATTTAAAAGTTGATTTTAAAAAGATCCGTGTGTTCTGGTTGCCTTGAGACGATTCTGATTGCAAAGTGGTACAAAAACATATCTTTTTTGTGCATATTTCACAAAAATTATGGAATAACATGTTTTAAAATAATTATGTAATTTAAATATGGACTATGAATATTTTAATTTAAAAAACCTCAAAATAATTGTAATTCGGTATTAGGTTTGCTAAGTATTTTTCCAGTGGTTTAAGAAACTACTGAACAATTTAAGAAGCTGGGATTTCTGTGTATGGCTCATGCTTCAATTTTCTTTTTAAATAAGAGTGCTGAATTTGCTTAATGAACAATTGTTAAGTGTAAACTTTTACATCTTTTTTAGTTATGCAAAGTTCTTGTTCCTTTATTTAATTCAAGAAAGAGCCCAGTCAGAACATCAGTGCGTTCATGCAAAATTGTGCAATGTATAGAGTTGAACATGAGCTTTTCAGAAAGTCAAATTTTCACATCTGAGCAAGAAGAAAAATATTTAGATACAAAATTAATTAATATGTACTAATCAAGACTTAAGAAATTTAGGTAAGGTAGTAAGGAGAGAGTGCTCACTGTCAGGTTGAAAACATTATCTCAAAACAGCTTTAACCTGAAGAAAAGTAAGTATTTCCAATAAGAAATTGGGAAGAGGCAGATAAAAAACCACCTGGTTGTCCAGTCATGTTTTCCCACACAAAAAGAAGTTCTGAGGCAGCAGTGATATTTAATCAATGCAGAAGGTGTTCCTCAAGTTTTCTAAGATAAAAAGCTGAACTGTGCATTGCTTTCTTCAAGTGTGTTTGACAGAGACCCAGTGGGAGAAAGGCAGGCATGAGCCAGGACAGCATGGCTAAGTTTCTAACCATCCTACTCTGTAAGACCACTTACACATATTTCTCTGAATTTTCAGTTCTTTTTGTGCTGAAGTGCCATGCAATGTGTACTTACAAATTTCTGCAATCTATCCACTGTTATTTCTCCAGAGAATTCTTTTTGACAGAATCCTGTGGAGAATATTGTCAAGGAAAGTCCATTTTCTTTTGAACTAAGCCTGCAAACGTTCTGCCAAATGTCATGGGAGTTGTAAGGTCGTCTGTTCTTTGTGTCATAGAAAGAAACCAGCTTTTAAAAACAGTCACACAACATAAAGCAACAATCAACTGTCCTCTGACTCATTGTAACTTTATCTGAAAGTATCCTATGCAAACCTGGATGTGAGAAGTTTATTTTCCAGATAGATAAAGAGATTTTACAAGTGTTGGGTGCTCTTCTGCCCATAATTGACATCAGTAGTTTTCTGCTTGCTTAGAAAAGATGAATTTGTATGGCAGTTGATGTAACTTATTATGGTTTAATAGACAAAGGAGGTCTCCTAGCTCTTATTTCTGATGGTGATGTCTACCTTTATGGGTGCAAGTTATCCTTAGAATGAAGTGGATTCTTAAATATTATAGCATTGGTGAAAAGTCCTAATCATTGAAGGATGTCTGCATGTCACCTGGATATTTATTGTAGGATACAGAGCCATATTCTTATTTGCTCTGGTGTTCTCCCTCATTTTCTGTCTTTCCTATTAGAAAGAACAGGTGAGTCCTTTTCCATAAGGTAAGTATTATATTTTCTTATAATATTTTGTGTTAAAATTTATGGCAAAAAGAATATTCTGTATGTGCTAATTATTAATCTGCTTTCTGTGGAAAGTCAGTTGCATGAAACATTGTCAAATTAAAAGGAGAAAGGAGGTATAAGGATGTAATTTATAAACAGGTAAAGCTAGTGTTTGCTTACAAATTAGTTGAGTGTCAGGGATTTACTTCTGAGGTATGGTACTTTTATAAATGGTTTTTTTTCAGTATTCATTAAAAGATAGTTGGTCTAACATTATGGGATTTTATTATCTATTTTCTGCACTGTGTTAGAAATAAACCTTGCATCAATTCATTTCAAATCTGTGTGGGCATCAAAAGCTCAGGGAATGAATCCAGTTGACATCTAGATCTGGTCAGGTCTGTTCTCAGATTAAATAGTTGCCTGGCTCACCAGGGAGCCACAGAAATAGTTGTGCTATCTTAAAAATGGCAATGGCAGCATGCAGTTGCATCTGAGAGAGGTGTAGGGCTATCCCTTCTGTAAGAAGCACAGCCTTGATGTACCTCACTGAATATCTGCAACACAGAAGTATAAACATCCTCCACTTTTTTCTGTTCTGGGCTTTTTCCCACCTCTTCTGTTTAGCATTGCTGTTTAGGGAGAGGTTATTTGACTTGCTGAAGTGGTTCATTTGCTTTGGAGGTGACAGCACAAAGTTGGGGAGGAGGCTGTTGTGTAACTATAACCAGTAAAATCTGATTCCCACTGTCTGAAACTGTGAGTGCAATGGGCAGACTGAAAGTCACACTTCAACTGAATTTTCTGTTGCCATTTTTTTCCTACTTAAACCAGAATAATGCACGTGTTAATTGTTATTGCTTATCCTGGCTAGATGACAATGATCTTAGTAAAATCATTTAGTTCTGATTGTTATTCACTGTGTACCTTTGTTGAATGAGTCAAAAGAATCAGCCCTTTGTGGAGGCAGCAGGTGCTCTGCTGATGATGTGCATGGCATCAGAGCAGATGCAGAGGGCAGGAGCACTAGGAAATGACCATGGCAAACCCACCTTTGTTTATCAAGAATCTGGGTGTGAGTCTGATATGGGAAGAGGGCAATAAGCAGCAGATCCTGCAAGGCTGAATAGTGCTTTTTTTATCATGGCAACGTCCTCCCTTACACAGATAGCCCTTACATCAACTAATGGGCATAAAATTGCAACAGTTGAGTCTTGGTGGTGGGTCCAAAAAGTGATTATGTTTGTTTGTTTCTTTCTTTCTTTGTGTGTTTGTTTGTTTGTTTGTTTCTCTATTTCTCTCTTTCTCTCTTTCTCTCTTTCTCTTTCTCTCTTTCCCTTACACATTTCTAAGTGTTATTTTATGCTTTTATATTATTGTAGGTAATAATAACCAAAAGGGCTACATCCCTCCTTTTGACTGCAGCCAAATTCTTATGAAATACATTATATATATGTCTGTGTGTGTGTGTATGTATATAAATACTGGTCATGCAATGTCATTTCACTCTAATTCACCCCAAAGGCTCACAGAATCACAGAATTAACTAGTTAATTAAATTAACTAGTTAATTAAATTAGTCTTGGAAAAGGTCTTTTCCAACCTAGAATTAACTAGGTTGGAAAAGGCCTTTGAGATCATTAATTCCAACCAACATCACCTTATTAACTAAACCATGACACTGAATGCCATCCAGTTTTTTTTTAAACACCTCCAGGGATGGTAACTCCACCACCTCCCAGTGCTGCTGGGGCTTGTTGTGGCCAACATGCAGGACTTGGAGCTTGGACTTGCTAAACCTCAAGTTGTTGGGCTGGGCTGATCTGTCCAGCCTGTCCAGGTCCCTTTGCAGGGCCCTCCTACCCTCCAACAGATTGGCACTCATTCCCAGCTTGGTGTCATCTGCAAATTCACTGATGGAGGATTTGTGAGTGTCTGTTGAGAAGAACCTGGATTATCCTCACCCTCAGAGTTGAGCTGTAGCATTTTACAGGTGGATTCTGCACCTGGGACAGGGCAACCTTGGGTTTTTGTGCAGAGTGGGGAAGCAGAGAGCAGCACTGCAGGAAGGGACCTGGGGCCCTGCCCGATGGCAAGCTCAAACCTGTGTACCCCCATGATCAAGAAATCAAGCAAAGGGGGAAGGAGAGCTGCCTGGGTGAGCAGGGAGTAGTAAATCTCAAATGAAAGAGATGTGTGGGATGTGGAAAAGGGACAGGCTGCATAGGAGGACTATAGGAGCATTAGGGAATGCATAAATGAAACAAGGATGGCCAAGGCCCCGTTGGAATTGAATCTGGCAAGGGATATCAAGGGCAACAAAAAGTTCTTTTACAAGTACATCAGCAGGAAAATGAAAATAAGGGAAAATGGGGGCCACTGTTGAATCAGATGGATGTAACAAGCCAGAGAGAAGGCAGAAGTACTGAATATCCTTCATGCCTTAGTTTTTACTGCTCAGAATGTCCCTCGGGAGTCCCAAACCTCCCCACCTCAGCATGAGGAAGAGCTTCTTTATGTTAAGGGTGGCAGAGCACTGCCCAGGGAAGTTATGGAGACATCCAGCATATGCTTGCACGAGTTCCTGTGACACCTGCTTCAGGTGACCCTGTCTTGGCAGGGCACTGGGACTGGGTGATCTCCAGAGGTCCCTCCAACCCCAGAAATTCTGTGATTCTGTGAAATATGTCCAGAGTTATTGTGGCAAGAGGAGATAAATATGGCTAAATTAAGGGATTTTTCTATATTCAGAACTTACAAATTAAATCTCCAGAGGTCCATCCAACCCTAACAATTACGTAATTCTGTGAAATATGCCCAAAGATATTGTGGCAAGAGGATATAAATATGGCTAAATTAAGGGATTTTTCTATATTCAGAACTTATAAATGAAATCCTCCATGTATTTAACTGAAAGATAGCTGGAGTAATAAGTCACAGGAGGAGAAAAGAGAGGAAAATACATTTGAGTTTGTATTTAAAATGTGTCTCTATTTTTTGGTAGCAATTTTGTCAGAACTTAAATCTGAAGAGGGTAGATTCCAGCTGCAGCTCTCGCATCCATTTAGTGTCTCTGTTTATTATTTTTATTTTTAAAAATATGCAGTGCTGCTTTAATAAGGAGAAAATGGGTCAGGGTCTGTTAGATATTCAGTGTGTGGGTGGGAATCCTTTGACGTGCTTTCTGGGGAAGCCACTAACTTGGGAATTGCTGCTGAGAATCCAGGAGAACAAGATAAAATTCAGTCAGCAGCAATAAATATTACAAGCAACCCTTTCACGCCCACTGAAAGGAAGAGGCTAGAGGTGGCTGGAATCTGGCAATTACCCAATATAATGGAAAATTTTTAAGTATGAGAAACTCATGCATAGCCAATGTAGAGGAAAAAATACATGCTTTGTAGTTGTCTGAGCAGAGTAAGAAATTGTGCCCCAAAACTATGGATAAATAGTATAGAATTCCTCATACAATTTAAATACCATTTTAATATAGTTTTAAAGTGATTTTGAGGTGTGAGAGTGCTTGTGGAGTTTGCTTTCAGTTACACAGTGTTTATGAAAAAAATGTGCTAGATCAGCTGTGCATTGTATATAGATTTTTTTCCCAGTTCTAGAAAAAACAGAGCTTTTGTGTTTTTTCAATGTTGATAAGATTTTTTTATGTGCTTAAGAATTGTAGCTGAGTGTTATATATTGCTGCTTTTCTTGCTATATATATATATTTTAAACTTTTAACTGTAATGCATAAGAAATGCCATTAATGTGCAGTCAAGGCATATTCATTATAATGGTGCCTTGATCACATATAAATATACTTAATTAGTTACCTATAGGGTTATTTCTTTCTAAAGAATTCTCCATGTATGTCATCAATCTGTCTGTCTCTCAAATGCAGGCTGCAAAAATAAGTGAGTTACCTTAAATATGAAGGGGAAAAATTCAATTGAGAGTAGTAAAAAGACCCTCAAATGCCATTAATATTAGAATATGACTTTACTGACGTTTATTTTGTTTCCCAGAAGATTTGAGTAGGAAAGCCAAACATATTTCTGCATCAAAACATAAAATTCAAAATTACCCTGACACAGAAAACGCATACAAGACAATTTGTTCTGTTCACTTTTTACGTTGTTGGATATCTTGTCCCTTTAGTGCTTTCTTAAAATCTTGTCAAGGGAAGGGCTGTGCATGTCATTTACCTGGACTTTAGTAAAACCTTTGACACTGTTACCACAGAGTTCTCCTGGAGAAATTCACTGCTCATGGCTTGCACAGGTGTATTCTTAAAAATAAGAAAAATGGGTAAAAACTGTCTGTATGGCCGGGTCAAGAGAGTGGTGGTGACTGAATTTAGATGAGCAGGTGCCTGGGTATGAGTGGTGTTCCCCAGGGCTCAGTATTTGGGCTCTGATGGTCTGGACAAGGGGCTGGGGGCACCCTCAGTCAGTCAGCAGTCAGCACCATAGTGACATGGTTTAGTGGTGGGCTTGACAGTGCTGAGCCCATGGTTGGACTCCATCTTAGAGGTTTTTTCCAACCCAAAAGATTCTGTGATTTGAGAATCAGGCTTCTCTTACACAGCATAATTACAGAAATTTTGCTATAGCATTACATAGTTTGAAACCGTAATTAAATAATTTGTATGTGCACTTCTTAATTTGCATGTCCTTGCAGATGTAATGGATTTTGATTCATTGTGTGGGCTGCAAAATATTTACCTTCAGACTGTTGTCTAGTAAATTCAAGTGCAGAAGGTGTTTCTACCACTTTGTGTTGGGAAGACTACAGGCCATTTCCTATATTAGTTGAGTTTCCATTTCATATACTTGTTCACATTTACAATAGGAGGCATTAAGGCACTGCAGAAATCAAGAGGATGTAAACTGTATTAAAATACTCCTTCTTGTATCAAACAATACAGACAAAAGTTTATTTCATCAGTAAATAGATGATAATTGTTGAGGATAGAGGACACTAGTGGTTTCCTGTGAAGATGGAAATTATATAAATGTGTAGACAAAAAGATGCTTGTCACTTACTAAGAGAAGGTCAAGACTTGTTGGTATTTAAGATAAACATATAATTTACTAAGTGGCTGAATTAAACAAACAAAAAAAAGCTGATAGTCTCTGATTCATAATCTTATTTCTTCTACTTTGATAAATAACTAAATGAAAATATTTGTAAACACATTTTTGTATCAGAATTGAGCTTCATACTTAACTATGAAATATAAAAAACTTACAGAGAAATTCAGATTATTTTTCTGATTGAGTCATTGGGCTTCAGATACTATTATTCTTAGATGCATTAGGATTATGCATATAGGTGACATAGACCATAAAAATGAATTACTTTGACTACATGATTCTGTTTTTTTCTTGTCATGATAATAAACATAATTTGCATTTTAATTTGATTTCAGTCTTTGTGACTCAGCTGTGCCAAGTATTGTACAGAATATTGAAAGGACTGAAAGTAAGATCAGGCAGTGAATTGCTGCTTTGTATTTGGATGCCTGAAAAATACATCAGCTTAGATTGATCAAGAAGCAAAGGTTTGGATAGAGAGATTTCAGAGGATTTCTGTGTAAAACCTCAGCAGAGAAAATATTTTACTTTGAATGGAATTTACCTGTGGCCTTGTCACCACTGAATGGTTCAAATGTTTGAGACTAATATTGACTACTAAGGGGTCTTGACACATACAGATTTATGAGAAATAATACAAGTGTCATGTCTCAACAGCACAAACAATGTGTGTTATTGATACTGTTTACACTGTCAGTCCTACTGTGGTCATGACGTGGCCATGGTCATTAGAGGCTGATGCAATTTAAATATTTAAATATAAATGAGCAAAACAGAACCAAATTCTTTCTGATAATGATATCCAGATTGGCCATCCATCTTCAAAAATACCTATGCCACCTGCCTGGCTGTGAAAGGAAAGAGGAAGATGAGGAGCACTCCTTTCCCCCAAGCCTTCTTGGCCATCGCTCCCACCTTTGTGCCATCAGCAGACTGGCTGGGGGGCACCTGCCCTCTGCCCAAGCCACTGGTGAGTCAGGGAAGCAGCCCTGGGCCAGCACTCACCCTTGGAGGGCACCAGCAGTGCAGGGCTGCAGCTGGACCCTGTGCCCCTGAGGGCAGCTCCTGGGATCTGTGTTCAGCCAGCTCTCCATCCCCTGGAATGTCCGCTCGTCCAGCCCAGCCCCGAGTCTGCCTCTGGGGATATTGTGAAAGCTTTGCTCAAGTCCAGCTAAGCAATATCCACTGCTAATTTCCACCTTGCTCTTCCCAGGTATTTGGACTGCCATGGGTTTGTGGGGAATTCAGCAGAATAGAGCAGTAGACGTGAAAGGCACTGGTTTTCTGGGTCTCATCTGTTTCTTTGTTTTGCATGGTCACATACTTGATGGACAGGGCACCGAAACTGTATCTAAAGGAAACTTTGAATTCTGTTTCCCTGGATGTTTTGCAGATAAAAAATGGACTGGAAAAGAAATCTCTGTAGGTTTTTGATGTTGATTTGATGTCTTTATTCATAGCTCTTTAGTTGAGATACTAGTTTATTATAAATTCAGATCTATTGTAGAAAGAATTATGAATTTAAAATGTTACTGAATTTTAAAAACTTGAAATTCGTTACTCCTTTTGTGCAATGACTTTGTGGCTCAAAACAAGAACTGAATCTCATTGTATAATCAGGGGAATTTCTTGCTTCCAAAGGAATATGTTTCCATTTTAAATTATCATAATTAATAAGATATTAAACATTGAAAAATAGAAGTGTGCAGAACCAAAAATGTCTTATTCTCTAACCATTGCTACAGGAAGAAATATCAGTATTTGAGTTCCAATCTGGACACTTCTTTATGATTTGGTGTTGCACTTTTAATAGAAATACATAAATATATAATAAAATTATGGTACATAAAAATGTTTATGCATTAATTCTGCATTCAGATATGCAGTGTAAACCCTTTAATTACTGAATCTTGCTTTTGAGTTTTCAGCTGAAAATTGGATCCCCCCGGGCAGGTCAGACAGGTTTTTGTCTCTGGAAGGAAGCTCTCTTCTCCTGCTAGACTTTCAGATGCAAGTAACACATTGATTCATTGCATCAATAGCCCTTGAATCCAGCTTTTTCTCCATACCTTGTTTGTGGCTCTAATGTTGCCTACCAAAGTAATAGAGGAGAAAACCCAAAAGTTGTATTAAAATGAAAATAAATGTACTGTTTATCTTTTATCTATAGAGCCAGATACTTTGTCTTAGAATAAATGAGGTTCATTCAGGAGTGTTTTACCTTAAATAAATTGATGTTGTCTGTTCTCATCTTGCTCTTCAAGTGCTGGGTGATAGTTTTCATGCAGATTTCATGTGCAAATTCCATAATGATGGAGGAAGGTCTCCCAGCCTGTAGTTCTCTGGAAAATCCTTCTTGACATTGTTTTGAAGTTATTGTGGCACTGACTTTGTCACAGTCATCAGGGGGTTGCCTTAGAGCTGACAGAGGAGCTTCCTGATACCATCAGCCAGCTGTCTTGACCCATCCCAGTTTGTGCCATCTGATCATGTATCCGTGTCCAGCTGCTCCACATGACCATCCCACTTTGTCCTTCTATGTGGTAGCACATTTCCCTCCTGGCCTGTGACACTGGGCATTTAGGGCAGATTTTGCCAGTAAATACTTAGTCAAAGGCCTTAATTGCATCAGCCTTTTTAGTGAAATTTATTACTGGGTCACCTGTGCCATTCTTCAGTCTTCCATGTCTTCATGGCATATCCCTTTCCAGTTTTTCCTTCAGACAAATTTAGGTATTCTTAATTCCAGCCAAGTGCAGTACAGCCCAGGATTTCTTTGGTAGTTTGTCCTGCTTCTTCCTCTTGTCCCTCTTCTCTTTGATATAGTTAGTATTTCCCTGTTTAGCCAAGTTGGCATCTTGCTGTGGCTGCTGTGGCTTTTTGTTTTCATATGGGTATGGACTCCCATGCACTTTGCAGAAATTGTTCATGGGATTTGACCTCTAGTCCTGAGTTCCTTCTCATGTCTCCTTTGCCACCATCACCATCGTCAGCAATTTTTCCTAAAGACTTAGATTGCAGGGTGGCACTGTGTAGATTAGATCTAGGATCAATGTTCAAAAGTATTATTGGACGCTTGTATTATTTCCATGAAAAATAATCTGTTAATGCACCCTTCACTGTTATTCCTCCAAAATCTGTTTGAGGCTATGTCAGGAGCTGTGACAACTGAGGCCAAATATTTGTGGAATATTTGTTTGTTGTACAAGGAGGTTTTTACCAATTCTTTATTTTTGCTGCTATGGGTATTGTATAGTTTACTGCAAGTATTCCCTCTGGTCCTATATTAAGCTGGCCTAGAACTTTCCTACTGCGTAAACATTCAGCCTTAATCCAGTTTTCATGTATTTCTGTATTTGTTGCCTTCTTTCCTTCCTTTCCTTCCTTTCCTTCCTTCCCTTCCTTCCTTCCTTCCTTCCTTCCTTCCTTCCTTCCTTCCTTCCTTCC